>CABFOS010141513.1:0-14387 GCA_900660315.1 Diretmoides pauciradiatus
ATGGACCACGTAAACACCAACACTGCCGGGCTGGATCCTGAGGGTGGGGAACCACGTAGACACCAACACTGCCGGGCTGGATCCTGGGGGTGGGGGACCACGTAGACACCAACACTGCCGGGCTGGATCCTGCTCTCTGTAACCTGTGTAAATATACGTTTTGTATATGGTTTCCATAACAGTGATATGTTGATATGTGGGTGAACATGTTGGAGCGCTTCTCATATATACCACATAACCTTTAACCACAATACCCATCTGATTCCCCTCTTAATCTAAGTAGGCCGCCAATCTCCATCCTCAATCTTACTATACTTATTGGATTCTCGTCCTCTTCCCTCCTCCTCGCATCCCTCCCTCCTCCTGACCTTTCTCTGAGATAACGTCACTATTCCCCATTAGCGCGCTGGTGTTTTTCCTGCCTAAGCTCTGTATGTATGACAGGCCTCGCGGGAACAAACAACCCCACCAGGAGGTTCGGAGGCCAAACCGAGCAGTTGGCCTGAGTTTGCACGGTGGTGGCGTAGGTGAAGGAAAGGGGAGCATCCGTTTGACTGTGTGGGCTCAGGGAACCGCTCTGATCCCGACAGCTTCAGGAGATCAGAGAACAGAGGATGACAGCGATGTTAGAGAGAGAGAAGAACACAGCAAGTCGTAAGAAGGTTGATGAGTGATCTTTCCCTCTCAACAGGATTCGGCTAAAACAGCTAAAAACATGTATGGAGATATTTGTTTTCAGAGTAATAAGGGATTGCAGCAGGGCGTCTTGACAGGAACGCTCCTGGCTGTCGAGTGGCAGGAGGATTGACTGGACTTGAGGCCTCCTGGAAGACAAAACAGCCCCCGGGAGACTGAAGAGGCTACTTACAGAGACTGATTCTATCTCACATTAAACCCTCTGCATGTTGGAAGGCATTTGTGCACATATTTATCAAACCAACGGAAGACATTGATTAAAGATCTTAAGGATGCAGCATTTCAAGATCAAGGGCTTACAGGGAACATGAGGGAACATAATCAATCCCCTATAATGAGACTGTTGTGTGAATAAACATGTATGGAAAGCAGAAGTTCAATGGGTGACACGTGGGAAGAGTGATGGTTTTGAGAATGAAGAAACGTCACGTTAGTGGTGTGAATGAATCATGGGAGCATCATCTAGTGGAAAGGGAAGTTAAGGAAACGTGAGGCTCGGAGTCTCCGGGCGGACTGGGAAAGGTTGATGAGAAGATGAGAGGAGAGTGAGCGGGAGCATGAAAAATAAAAATAAAATACATCTCATACTGTTCATACATATAGGAAGGTGAGACATAATACATAGTGAGTCAGGAAGACTGAGTCAGTAGAGAGAACAGCAAAGTACAAACCAAGAAGTAGTTCAGAGGACCTTTCTGACGTCATCGTTTATAGATCATCTTCAGTAGAGTTGTTCTGGATTCCCCCTCATCAGTTATTTGTTTTCTTTACTTTATTCTGGTTACAGTGTTTCTTCATTAAGCCTAAATAAGCAGTTATGCAATTTTTGAGTGTTGTTTCTGCAGTCTGGGTCACTGAAAAGTAAAGTGGGGGGTACATACTTATGTGTTATTACCCAGGATTCACACAACCACACAACATCCAGCGACTCAGGTCACCTTAGCTACGGATAATATGGTGGGTACTTTCCAGCTAAATTTCTAAGTAGTTTAATATGGGGAAAGATAGTTTATTTTGAGATTATGGACGTTTTACACTCCTTAAAATAATGGTTGTGGCTGATACTCATAATAGTATGAAAATGACAGCTTCTTAATGTGAATAAACTGTCCATTTAACTAAAACAAACAGCCTAAAATGTAAATATATGTAAATATTTAAGTTGTGATTTCTGATTTATTTTCTTTACAATTCCCTATTATCATCAACTTATTATTGGTCTGATGCTACTACCTGTAATTTTATTTTGAGTTGTATTCATACAGTTGCACACATTCCCAGCTGGGAGTTTCCCAGTACAACCACAGTCTCGTGCTGTCGGCCACTAAGGAGCTCCACCAGCTCCACCTGCATCTGTTTTAATACAGTACTGTATGTCCTCAGGTTTTCATTTCCCTCACATGCACTCTGATTCTACTGTACATCAAAGAAAAAGTCCCAATGTTTATTTCTGATGCTTAGCGGATTTTTATGCCCTATATGATCCTGATAACAGAAAGGACTGGGAGAGCGGATGAGATATGAGGCATCTCTGGATAGACAAAACATGAGCTCCACGCACACACACACACAAAATCCCACATGCCTGCACACATGAACGTGCACAGCCATACAATTGTTCAAAAAATAGTTGTAGTTTGAAGTGTCTGAATCCTCTCATTCATTATGTTTTGCTGTCAAGAGTCATTCACATCTCATTGATAAACCAGAATGAAAACATGCTCAACCATGAGCTTATAATGAAAAGTTACTTAGGCTTATGTAATGTGATTGGACATACTCATATTGTAATAACTGGTCGATAATAACGTACAGTAACGTGTTGCTCGTATTAAACTTGTGGTCAACAACAGTTTGGATGAATATTTAAACTATTAAGTATTAAAGTGAAAAACAATAACACTGATTTTCAGTGGATTTCTGATATTTTCTCTACAGTGACGCAATTACCCCGTTTATCCATAAATTATTGACTCACTCTATAATGTAATACAATTATTACACTATTAGGGCAAAAATATTTTTGCTCTTTTTATAATGTAAGAACATATAAGGTAATAAGTTATTACAATATGCGTTTTTATTACATTTTTTTGTTACATTATGCGTCGTTGTTACATGATCAGCTCTTACAGGACAGGACAGTTGACAGTAGCGCCTGGGACCCATCTTCCTCCTTCGTCACTGGTCAGGTGATTATCTTGTGCATGTTTTTAGTGGGGGTCCATGAGGAAACCGGGGGGAACATACAAACTTCCCCCAGGCGGGAATCGAACCCGGGACCTTCCAGCTGTGAGGCCACGGTGGTAAGGACGAGGGAAGATACTGAAAGAGCCAAGAGAGTAACGCTCAGAAAGCAGAAGGTCCCTTCATAAAGCCTTAGTGATGTTCCAGTGGCCTATTAAAGGATAACTTCGGTATTTTTCAACCTATTTTCCCATGGCTGTGTGTCTAACTGAGCTGAGTGGGACAGCGGAAGTCAGTCATCCATGTTTAGACAGAGGAAGAGAGATAGAACGGCATGGAGATGGAGGGACAGAAGATGAGAGAGAGACAGAAAAGTGAGAGAGACAGAAAGCACAAAAGAAGGAGAAAACGAGAGACCTCAGCTGGAGGGGTAATAAAGTCCTTGAGGGCAGATTACTCATCTCCTAACGAGCTTCCTCCATCACCCGCTCCACCCCTCCTTCACCATCCTCCTCCTCTCCTGTTGCCTCTCGCTGGCCCCAGTCACATCTGATTATTGTTCCTGGACTTAGATCCGGGGTACTCAGTCTTCTTGCATTTTGTCAAACTCCACATGAATAAGAACAGTCTGGCTGCCGGTGAGGGTCCAGTCACGGCCAGATTCATGTACCCGGGGGCAACGCGTCCACGTCCACGTATTCAGCGCAGGATTATACAGCAAATCGATGGGTTAAATGCATAAGTGATTATCGTGTCTGGGGCCCCTTTCATTTGGGATTGTGGCTGAGCACGTTGTCCAATTGTAATAAGTATCACAAACATATCTATACGCGAATACGGTACCCCACAAAAAATAAATACATTGAAAAATGGTATCCCCAACCTGTCAGGGCCCCTGGTGGCCCACAGGACATTTACCCACCCGGTCTGTAATCCAGCGTTGGGTCCAGTAAAAGACATAGAGCATTTTGGGGAGAATACTGGGAAAAGCTTAGTTTTGCGAAGTTATTCAAAGCAACATGATAACACGTCCTCGATGATGATAATAAACTCTGGGGGGCAACGGACAATATTTCTGGGGTTCCGGTGTAGTCAGCGGATATCCGGATAACGACTTCCTCTTCCATGCGCCGGTCATTGTTTATAGTCCGATTAGCAACTTTTTGTAGGTGTTTTAGGTCATTAACATTTCGGCTAATCTCTATAAACAGATATCGGCATATGAATGCACCAGCGCCTCCTCTGGTCGGTCAGAGTGCCTGTTCAGCGGGAAGGGGAACTGGGGGGGATAACGGTGAAACTCTTCTCTGTCGGGTGTAAAGAAGCAGCTGGTGATTCCACATGCGTCGGAGGAGACGTGTGCAAGTCTACACCCTCCCCAGGCCGGCAGAGGGGGTGGAGCAGTGGCCAGGACCGCTTAGACACGGGGAATTGGCTGTGTAAATTGAGTGAAAGAGGGAAACATTATAAAATAAAATAAATAAATAAATAAAAAAGGTAAATCGTTTGAGATTGCATGCAGGTAAACAGTCTGTGTGGAGCAAAAGAGGCAGCACTGGCTGAAATGCGGTCTAGGAACCCATCGACAATGTTTTTCTGTTTATAGAGATAAGCCGAAATGTCGTCTGGACCTAAAACACCTACAAAAAGTTGTTAATTGGACTGTAAACAATGACTGGTGCACGGAAGAGGAAAACGTTATCCGGATATGTGGCTTCACCGGAACCCCAGAAATATTGGCCGTCTCAAGCGCTCATCAGACCGATTAGCTGACAGGTTCTGAGATTGCTCCGTCACCAACCGAGCCAAAGACATACACCAAATGATTATTGGGACAATTTACATCAGATTTATCTACATCCCTATTGGAGCCTTGATCAGGAATGGAGTCATGGACGGTACAGTTTGGGGTTAACAGATTCAGATCGACTTGCAAACTGATCTGAGCTGCACTGATAGCTTTGTGATTCTCATCTCCAGCTTTGCAAAGTGTACAGCCCACGTTGACCACCTCTCTCCGTCATAGCTTCACCCAAATTCTCTTTTCCTGGGGGATCAGAGGTCTCAATGTCAGTGATGTATCAACAAAATAAAAATGTATTTAGCAATCTCCCATTAGCAGCAGTGTCACGTTGCTTAGTGCAGCTTTAAGCCGTCGTTGGTGAGTCCAGCTTTCTTAGGATGGAGCCCTCGCTTGCTAACTGCTTAGGAAACAGTTTTGTACTTTACGTTTCAGTTTCATTTCTTCACTTCCTGTGTGAAGAGAAGATTTCCCGCGAGTGACCATACCCAACACCAGAATTTAATTTAAGCAAATTGGGCAAGTTTATTTTGGCATCTTAATTAGAGGGGGTTGAGACAGGTAGAGGCAGGTAGATAGATAGATAGATAGATAGATAGATAGCCCTGTTTGTCCCTATAGCTACATTACACATCCCCTCCATTATCATGATGATATATCACTTTCCTCAAGGGTGTGACACATCACTGCGCTGTCAAGGCCTCAACTAGACATGCATGAAAAAAACGAGGCCACGACCGTATGCTCTCCTGTCTTATTATGTGGGTGAGTGTGTAAGTAAGAGGGTTTCATGAGTCTGTACTGTATCTCTGTCTCAGGTGTTTATAGTACCGAACCTCATTCAGAACGTGGTAATCATGTTTGTGTTTGTGAATTCTGTCCTTTCATTTCCATTTCTGTGTTTTATTGGGAACCAGTGAATTTCTGAGTTCTCGTGTCTGTATCTGGTGCATGTATTGTATCTGTGACGAACTTTGCAGCAGAAAATGGGCAGAAGCTTTTAGCTGTCTGGCCCCACTCCAGACACTCAGAGAGCCAATGCTCCCATGGATGGATGGCATCTTATACCGACCGACTCCTACAACTGTCCCCAGACAAATTTTTATAAACTCACTCAGATTCAGTCAGTTGAAGTCACTGTTCAGAATGATCACTATTCCTTCAATGATCCAGAAGATATGTAAAGATGGAAGTTATTTTAAAAAGCACACAACGTTGTGTACCCAATATGTATTGTATATGACTTATTTGGCTTCAATAAAGTGTTAAAGAGACCACAAAAAAAAGTAAAAATAGATTCGGGGCTTTTGAGAAAACATTGGAAGAAGCCCCCCCTTAGCTCCGCCCCTGGTTGAGACATTCCCTTTATTCCTCCGTCTCCCTTCTTCTTTTCAGATACTTTTTTGTTGGTCTGTTTCCCTTTCTGACACTTCTTACCTCTACACGTCTTTTCTTTTGCTCTCCTTCTCTCTTTCGTTCTCTGTCCCTCCCTCTCCCCGTTGCTCTTTCAGTCTCTCTATCCCCTCAATGTCTGTCACTCTTTTCTTCCATCTGTCAGTCTGTCAGTCTCTCTCACTTTCCTCATCTTGTATCCACCAAAACCGTGAAATTAAAGTAATAATCCATGACAGTTTCAGTGCAGTTAAAAAATATATCACGGCGAGGACCGCGAATACGACTCTTGTTTTGTGTGTGTTTTAGTGTGTGTGTGTGTGTGTGTTAACCCTCCAGGCAGAACAGATGTCTGATATCTGATGTTTTCTAGAGGAGGAGGTTAATTGGGCGTATGTGCACCTTGTCAATGGGCGCTCCTGGCTCTCTCTTGGATAATAAGGGTCAACAGCAATGTTTTGCTTCTATTTTTTTTAAACAATTCCTCTCCTGTGTTTATTTGACAAAAAGAGAAAATGAAAGAGCGCATCTTTGAACTTGGATCACTCCGGTATGAAAGGATCAAGTAGATTGATTAAATAAAGGTTGAGGCGCTCACATTCGGTCCCCCGTGTTTATCATCTATAGCCAATCACTGCAGAGGAACACAGCTTTCATCCAACTACACTTTTATGTGAGTTTAGATGAGAATCAGTAAGAGTCTAACACATTAACATAGAGATTCAGAATGAGCGGAGAAAGCGCATCCTGCTGTTTCATGACCTCATAACAATACCATTCCTCGCCATTCGAATTCTGTGGTCGAGCCCCAAACCTCAATTGATCACAATATTTGATGATGCTGGTGAACGGGGGGTTAGGAGGTGCAGAGAGCACGGAGCAGCCCATTGACACGGTGCTTACACCCACTTAACCTCCACCTCTGTTTCAGTAGTTTACTCTACAAACCACTGATTTGTCTGATGTCATTTACAAATTACAAAACTTAATTTAATATTTTCCACTAGTGTGTCGAGTAGTGATGTAGTACTGTACTTTACTACTGTATGGCAATATTTAATTGTATGTATTATGCTCTTGACTTTCTTTTTCTAATTGAGACACTTTTGTTGACCGATGGTAAATGTTAGTTTGGGCATATTGTTTACCCAATAACCTTCGGACCCGTCAACTTATTCATTTATTAACAATACCAAAACTGTGTTGTTGTTTTTTAATGTTGCCCACCTATCATTTCTACCAGCCCTATATATATATATATATAACAGGCTAAACCCGGCCCTGGTAGACGCTGGGGAGATTAGTCTCTGGACTGAGACACACATCCTGATGTTATCCTTCCCGACAGGAATCCATCCTGAAAGCTACTTGTCTGTTGGACTAGTATCACTAAAGTGATACAAGATACCGGCCCATTCTGAACGGGCACTGCACTAGTCTAACTATAAAACAAGGACTGTATGTATGTATGTATGTATGTATGTATGTATGTCCTTCGCATATCTCGAGAACCGTTCATCCAATCGACTTCACACTTGGCGGGTGTGTTGCTCATGGCTCAAGGAAGTACAGTGTCGAGTGTGAAGGTTTTGGGAGGAGCAGTTCTCAAAAAATCGGTGTGAAGTTGTTGGGGGCACTGTGTCGGAGCGGCAACCGTATAGGGGAGAAGTTGAGATCAAACCATGTTGAATTGTAGGTAGTGTAGTGTCGAGTGTGAAGTCAGGCACTGCACGGACGAGCGCTGAACGGGTCAGACAACGCTGCAAGCAGCAATACCGGGAGCCAAGCAATCAGACCGCTCTGAACGGCCACATGTTCCGAACGGGTACTGCACTAGTTGGGTTAATTTCTGATGCCTACCGCAGAGAGGTTGATCGTCTGGCCTCCTGGTGCAGCTCAACACTCTAAAGACTGTAGAGATGGTAGCGGACTTCAGGAAGAGCACAGTGAGATCATGTACAGTATTTTGATATGGTGTAATGAATATTTCAGCACTCTGAGATTGGGGGAGAATTGTGCAAGATGCTACACTTTTAGTTGCAGGCTTTTGGGCAGCAGCTGCTCATAAGCCAAACATATGACACTGTGGTAACCCTGGGCATCTCCCGGGTATTAGTCTGTGTGTTTAACCCAACTTCGCTCTGCAACTGCTCCCACAGGCTGTCACAGTAAATACGAATGCGCTCTTCAGTCAACTGGCCTGGATGAGTAAGTATTGACACTCCTGGCTTCACTCTTGGTAAATGTAAATGATAAATATCACAGCGCCACTCAGGTCTACAGTACATATCCACCCACAAAGGGACAACAACATCTGAACTATATGACAGAAGAAACTGGCCGGCAAATAATCCAGATGATTATATTGTTATAGAGGTGACATTTCAGTCTGGACCTATACTCTATAAAGATACAGTTGGATGCCATGTTTGTATCACAGATTCTTCTTTCAAATTTGTTTTGAAACATTCATTTTCCTGTACATGTGTTTTTTCAGCACTTTTTGACCTTCACACCTACATAGGAGCATCTGGAGGAAGTGTCTTCTTCAAGGAGGCCATCATGGCTGTTAATGAGGGAGGGAAGAGTGATACCTATACATTTTCCTCACCCAATGTGGGGACTTGAACAGGTCACAAGATCGCTGGTCCGCTTCTCTAACCGTTTGGTTACCGACACCCCTGAAAGCATAAGTTGGCTTTGATAACTTTCCAACGTTTGGGCCTGTTATCCCTTTCTCAACTGGCTTCTGTGTCGAGTCCTATTCCTGTTAAGAGCTCATCATACGGCCTCTAATCTACTTAGACTGTTTCCAATCAGGGCATCCTGCTCGAACAAGCTTAACCACGTAATTAACTTAATTCATAAAACAACCCCATACTAATAAGACAATAGCAGGTCCATAGGGTGGTCCGAGGGTCCAAGGGTGCCCAAATTAACTGAATACCGATTGTCACAAAAACGTATTGCGTACAAACAAAAGCTTCTTCCATGACTCCGGCTGTCCCTATGCTGGTGCTGCTGCTGCTGCTGCTAGAGGGATCACTGGTGGTCGAGGACTCACTTGTACTGATGTTACTCGGTGTCTCTTGTTTTTTTTTAAACTAACGTGTCCATAGTTGATCTTCACCTGTTTTCCCATTTGCTAATCAACATTGGTTGCATAGGGAGTAGGGGGTTACGTGACTGCGCCCGTTACGTAGACCCGCAGATCTGTGACAATTTTAATGGGATAATGCGATTTGTGGTTGAATGCTCACCACTGAAATTAAAGATGCAGCTTCTTTTAAAGCGTTTTTTTCGATTGACTTTCCCTGTGAGTGCTCGGTTTTCTCAGGGCGTGCTTGTGCCCCAGAGCACCCACGGGATCTCCGCCTATGACCAGGTCTGTATTCATTTGATGAAATGTGTGCCTATGTGTGTGTGTGTGATTGTGTGAGTGTGACCAAGCATTCATTGATCCAGAGTGTGTAACCTCTCCTGTGACCTTCCTAGAGACATTTAGAGCAAAAACTCACGGTGACTCACCTTTGTGGAGAATGAAAGTGGGTGTTGCTGGCACCCTCCTCCTTGTTTCTATTTGCCACCTTATCTTGACTTTATCTGACATTTACAAACAATCGATCATTTGCATACCGCAGATTTCTGTCTCTCGCTCTAGTTGTCAATTAGAACGATTGCAGTTATATTTATTTGGCTTTAGCAACCACAGTGTGTGTGTGTGTGCAGCAGGAGTTTCTTATTCTCTAGTGAACCTTTGCTGCCTAGCACCCATTCTACTCAGCAGGGATTAGGTACACTAAGACATACACACACAAACACACACACACCAAATCCCCTCTCTCCTGAGCCACAGTGAGAAGTTGTAGCGATAGAGGCAGCAGGAGAACAGGGGCTGATAAAAAACTACCATTTACAGAGAGAGAGAGAGAGAGAGAGAGAGAGAGAGAGAGAGAGAGAGAGAGAGAGAGAGAGAGGACTCCAACCTCCTCAAAGGGGATGTGATCGACCCTCATCAGTGAGGTGAGTGCTGTTGGCTGTCTACTTGTTGCTGTTTGATGTGCCACTGTGAATGTAAACAACAGTATGGACGGTGAAGGCGTTTGTGTGTGTACAAACCTTTGTGTGTGTGTGTGTGTTTCTTGTGTGTACGTTTTGATGTGTTAAAGGTTTTTGTGTGTACAATGCTGCAATCTCTTCTTGTTGCAATAGTGTCTCTTCTGACTTCAGTGGTTCTATTTGAAATATTCAGGCAAACCCCCATTATGTTCCGCTTGGTTTCACAAGTATATTGCAAAGCATACAGACTGGATTGTGTTTGCATATACTGTATGGATTTACAGTATATGGTTGTATGGTCACATAAATAAACTATTTGTGTTTTGGTAGCTCATTGTGCATCAATACATCAGCATAGGAAACTTTCCAACTCAGTTCTGCTACTATGCCACCATGTATCTCACTGTACTTCCCATTTGTTTGACAGAAATCGGATTTTGTTGTATTTGTTAGCTTGTAATGCTCTGCAGCCATGGTGCAGTAGGGGTTTGTACTGTATGAAAGGGTGCAGCGTAGCGTAGTGCCAGGCTGTTTGCTGACTCAGAGCCTGGCAGACAGTGGAGCAGCTATCAGTCACCCTGAGCTCTCTCTTTCTACAGTATCTATCGATCCCTCTCTCTTCCTCTCAGTTGGCCTGGCAGCAAACAAAACATGGGGCTGTGCTTGTACCCGAAGAGAAAATATGTCACAATTAATTTTACCGACTTGAGCCATCAGCACTCTATTTAGTGTTTACTGTCACTCACGTGACATGTGTTTCAATACTGAATTAAACACAGGTTGCGCAATCTAGCCATTGCCTACCCTAATAGTACAAGACTACAAGGGAGAGGCAGAAAGAGCTGCCAGCATCTTTAACTCACAACTTCAGTACCCACATCTAGTATATTACATTATCCATGGTAGCACAGATCAGTATTTCTCCAGAAATCTTTCTTGGTGGGGCACCTGTTGAGTCCGATGGGTCGGTATCGGGTCTCAGCTGCACCATCTTGGCTACAAACAAGGCCAAGAGTATGCTAACATGTAGCAACACATTAATGTAAAATATCCACGTAACGGGAAGAAGCTCGGCTAAAAGCCCATGATAATCATTTTTAGGAGGCCTGTTTTGGGCAGGAGGCCTGAGAAACCCTTCAAACAGCCTTCAGACCACTTGACCCTAAGTCAGCTCTCAGGCATGGTGTCCCAATGAAAGGGAAAAACTAGCGTACATGCCCCCAGACAAGTCATTTAGGGATTTGTATAAGTAAACAATCCTCTGCTTCTTTTACAATCAAGCTTTTGAAATTTTAGAAAACTTAGCGTATTGGATGAGAACTATACTGGGTGTGACTATGGTGTTGGGTGACTTCATTGGTGTTGGGTGACTTCATTGGTGTTGGGTGACTTAATTGGTGTTGGGTGACTTAATTGGTGTTGGGTGACTTAATTGGTGTTGGGTGACTTAATTGGTGTTGGGTGACTTAATTGGTGTTGGGTGACTTCATTGGTGTTGGGTGACTTCATTGGTGTTGGGTGACTTCATTGGTGTTGGGTGACTTCATTGGTGTTGGGTGACTTAATTGGTGTTGGGTGACTTCATTGTTGTTGGGTGACTTAATTGGTGTTGGGTGACCTAATGGCATTTTGGCTCATTTCCAGTCCAGTGGATAATCCTTATGCTCCACGTTCCAGGGCTTGGCATGTGTGTGTTGGTGGGGGTTTACTTGCTGCTGTGGATGTATTTTGTGTGTATATGTGCTTCTCATCTTACATGGTGCCCTTCACAGGTACCTGCTGACTGAAGTAAATTGACATTTTGATGGCATATTTGTCTGCTGTTTATGTGGACCGCAGCTATATAGATGTATGAAGTGAGAGGAGAGTGGTTTGAATGGCTGATGGCTGCGGTGACTGTTTAGCACAAAGAGGAATTATGGGGAAACTAACTGGATTAGTGTAAAGCGGTTTAGCTGTCTTATCAGCTTCAGAGAGGTACACTGACTCTGGCCTCTTTCACTGCAAATAAACTATTTTGCTGTAACGGTTGAGGAACAATTTATATTAACTACTTAGGAGTCGGGTACATGCGCTGCTGGAAAAGTTTTCTCCTATTACAGGAAGTGAAGAATCGAAACTTTCAAGCTGAATGTACACAGCGAGCTACCGCCTCGGCTATGAACTGGGCAGCCATTGAGGTGTAGATTACTAGATGACTATCAAACTATACACAGGCCATAGGCTACAGTACAGAGTAAATATTTACTACAAATGAAAATATTGTAGACCTGAGTAAGTGAATCAACTTCTGGCTCAGTCAGTAGAAAGGCCAGAAAGACGCATTGTAGAGTTGTTGGAAAGAGAGAATGAGAGATTGTGATTGCTCTGATTGTTACTCTACCATGCACAACACATCATGAACCCGGGAAACAAAGTGGCAGGAGTTGTTTTAATTGAAGCCTCGGAGTGCACCTTGTTCGCTTCAGATTGCCAATATTGTTCCTTTGATCTCTGCTTAAGATTAGTTCATTTGCTGCCTCGCTGCTGCTTTTGCGACTTTGATGCTTATGTGAATGTAGATTTGAGCTTGAAGAGTATATGTATTCCCATGCTATTGATTGTCAGCTTTCATCATTTACTGCATTGCCTAATGATCCCATCTTAGAAAGAAAAAAAAACCCAACCCAGGATTTTTGCCCATATGAATTGTGGATACATTTGTGTACATTATTAAATGTTTGGGAATTCAAAGTAGTCTTAAGAGCTCTGTCACTTATGCTCTGTCTCTATGTTGATTTTTGGAGGGTTCTGTGATGCATCGTCGCTTTTGTTTGTGTTTGGATTAGACATCGTGTTTCCTTGTAAATATGAGGGGAGGTGGAGCTCCCCTGGAGTTGAACGGGTTAGAGCACTAAGAGAAGCATCAATACACTGCAAGACCTCAATTCTGGTTTATGTTTTGCTGTCACACTTCTCTCTCCGAATGCGTCTGTCTCTCGCTACACTGCTTTAAAGAAAGCAAAAGATTAAATAATAGAGTTTGGATTTCAGATTTTTCAAGCAGCACAAGTTGAAGGTAAGAGTACATATGTTGAGTTTATCTGTTGAACGACCATAAGAGAACACGCAAAGGCACATACTCTGACCCCATCAGTCCTCGTTATCAGCCAATAGGTTGGAATCATTTGTGAAATTCACATACTGTAGTCAAGTCTTTGCTCATCCACCCGGTTTACTACAATGCAATATATACTTAGTCATTACAATTGCCACATTCCCTCAACTCCCCGCCTCTCTCCCCCTATCTGTCTGTAGCTAGTCATTGTCCTAATCTCCACAGGAAGGTCTAATGTGTGAGCAGCGTAACGAATACAAAGCGGAATTACAGAGTAGGGAAATGACATGCTACATGGTAATATAATGGTCGAGCAGATCGCACGAACATGGAGCTAATAATAGTTAAGAAACAATGACATCTACATCACCGGTCCATCCTCTCTGCTATTTCCCCACGGGGATCAATAAAGTGTCTATATATCTGCTAAATCTCTGCTCTCGACTGCCAGACGTCTCTTATTGTATTCAACACCAGAGGATAATGGCTCCACTCCGCATCTCCATCCCTCTTTCTTTCTCTTGGTGTCTGTCTTTCACTCTCTAACAGTTGCTCTCACTGATGATCTGCCTTGAGCTCGTTTGTCTGTCTATCTATCTGTCTGTCTGTCTGTCTGTCTCTCTCTCTCTCTCTCTCTCTCTCTCACACACACACACACAGACACTCACAAACTATGGGCAGGAAGGGGAACTTGGGGGGTATTAAATTATTCAAACCCATGGCAGAAAGTGTCCCCATCAATGAACACAAACATCCCAGCCTCCATTCACAACTTTTCATTCATAGTCTTTACTAACCCAGTACTCATATCACTTCCACTCCATTCCCAGGCTGTAAATAAGCAGTTCTGGCATCGACAAAACCTCTGAAAATTGACCATGCGGAGGATCCCTTGGAGGATTAAAAAGATGATAAATGTGAAGCGTTGGTCAGCGACTGCCAGAAGCGACGCCTCAGGGCCAGGTGTAGAGAAGTGTTTGACCCGGGATTTCTTCGGGGCGCCGGGGACACATGGACAATGCGCCCTCTGTAACATGTTACTCCCAATGTTTTATCTTTTCCATTTAAGTGTATGAACATGAACATTCTGGTTAGAATACAGCAGCAGAACAGCAACTTTTCTTTTTGTCTACAGCAAATTAACAGTCAACAAAC
>CABFOS010141540.1:0-10045 GCA_900660315.1 Diretmoides pauciradiatus
GTCAGGCACAGTTTTAGGAGCAGAATATAACCTGATGTGTGCACAGGTCTGGTTTAGTCACAGCACAGAACAGGACAGGACAGAACAGGACAGGACAGGACAGGACAGGACAGAACAGGACAGAACAGGACAGAACAGGACAGGACAGGACAGGACAGGACAGGACAGGACAGAACAGGACAGGACAGGACAGGACAGGACAGGACAGGACAGAACAGGACAGAACAGGACAGGACAGGACAGGACAGGACAGGACAGGACAGGACAGGACAGGACAGGACAGGACAGGACAGGACAGGACGGACAGGACAGGACAGAACAGGACAGGACAGGACAGAAAAGAACAGGACAGGACAGGACAGGACAGGACAGAACAGAACAGAACAGGACAGGACAGGACAGGACAGGACAGGACAGGACAGGACAGGACAGGACAGGACAGGACAGGACAGGACAGGACAGAACAGGACAGGACAGAACAGGACAGAACAGGACAGGACAGGACAGGACAGGACAGGACAGGACAGAACAGGACAGAACAGGACAGGACACAATAGAATACAATAGAAGATGATATAATTAAGCAGAAGTTGTTCATTTTAACTCCTATTGTTGGCCTCTTTCAAAGACACCGATTGTCCATGGTGTACTGCACCATAACAAATTCTTATGAGCACTGAACAACTAAGTTCTTAGTTCGTTTATTATTAAATTACAATTGCAAATAGCCCCAAGATAGATCGATGATGGCAAGTATTTTAAAGATGTTGCCTTTTGTCCCCTGTGTTCAGATTGGAGCCGCTCTGTGACACTGGGTGGCCGCTGCAAACAGAACCAGCTGGTCCATTCTGCCTTCATTGGCTCTGTCGACACCTCCTCCATCAGGAAGGTCTCAGACTCCTCTACCGAATCAGGACCAAGCCACCACCAGAGGGAGTGAGCGGGCCATTACAAGGACTACATTACTTACCTGACCCCTCCCAAGGTTCCTTGTTCAATGTCCCATAAAGCGTTGATAGCGTTACTATCTGTATGTTGGTCAGAGCAATGAAGTGGAAAGAAAGAGATAACTCAGCTTCCATATCCATTATGGGCAGGGTGCATGAGAGGAAGATGGAAAATGCCCCTAAACCTTGCAGCAAAATTAGTGAAAGTCCAGGACTGAATAATAATAATAATAATAATAAGAAGAAGAAGAAGAATAACAATAATTATAATAATAATAATAATAATAATAATAATAATAATAATAATAATAATAATAATAATAATAATAATAATAATAATAATAATAATAATAAATAAAGTAAAAGTACAGTAGTGAAGTATTTGTTTGCAAGTGTACTTAATAAGTAAAAGCACACATTCTATATGAGCATCCTGTATGTTTAAAAGCATCCGATACTCCATCACCTCTGAGTTAGTGGTTTCCTGAGTGCTTTTATGTTCAGCTGGATGGCTGCTGCATGGAAAGACATGTTTCATGTTTTGATAAAATTTTGCCCTTCTGGTCAGGGTTTCAGTTTAGCAATATTTTACTGTATTTCACATTATTCATTGAATAATTCTCCATCTCTCTCTCGGATACATTGTCTCATGTAAATTTGTGTCTTTTGTTTCAATCTTGCTGGTGAAGTTGCATTTAGGCTACTACTGTTCCCATACTGTACTATGTTAACATCATTTCTACGCATAAAGTATAGTATTTGAGTAATTGTACTTTTTCGCCATACATGAGAAGCACATTTGTACAATTCATCAAACATTAAGTCTAATTACTATAGCTCTCTATCAGGGCATTGACTTCTTGTGACCTTAGCATTTCAACTGTCCTTTGAACAATCAGCCTGTCCTTCCTTTAAAGGTACCCATGATTTCTCTAGACAATCAAAACAATAAACAATTTTCATTCCAGTTTTTAAAAACTATTTTAAATTTGTTTTAATATGTTGTTTTTTTGTCTCATGTTAATCTTGTCTATGTTTGCTTACACAGGAAACAATGACACCATGTATGTATTAAATGCACTTCTATTGCAATGTCCATAAGATGTTATTTTGGAACAAAAACATGAACCCACCGTCACCGACTGTACATTGCAAGTCGTCAAATGTATACGCAAAAAATGAAGAAAGAGAAAAGTAAATAAATACATTGGAAAATACAGAAGCTCTATGATGCTGATAGGAAAAATGAATGAAAAATGAACCTGCGCTGGAGGAGATTTCTATGAAAGCATTTTTGCTCATTTGCACAATGTACCATACAAATTCTGATCTGTTGGTGTTAAGACATTAATGAGTCACTGAACAACAAAGAATACATATAATCAATAATGGTTCAACCCTGAAGCATTTACAACAGAACCAAAGACAACACTAATGAACCACAGAACCACTGAGTAACCACGAACAGCTTCTTCAGATATGAAGATCCGTATACAATGTTTTTTCCCAATAGTAATGGTTCTGTTAATGACAATTTTGTTTTGAGCTTTGAGAAATATTATTCAGTATCCAGTAATGGGAAGAGAGTGCTCAAATGAGTCTAAATGACTGTGTGGGCTTCAACATGCTTCAACATGCTTCTGTTGTATCATTGCTCAATTGTTTAATTATTCATTCAGACCAGAGATATCAAAGATGTAGAATCTAAGTTTGAGTTTGAAGTTTAGAAATCAAATACGATTCATATTTAAACTTGATTCATCTACAGATTACAGATACTGCATGTGTGATAGGTGAAAGACTTCAGTGTGTGGTGAATAACTTTCTGGCAGTGTGACTGTTCGAAGAATGTTTTAATAAGGTGTCATTCAGGTTATGGAAGAACTCGCTGGATGACATTCTGTTCATTCCTGTCCTACTTTATGAAGCATCACACCCTTCAAGTCGAGCACACTGAGTAGCTTTCCAACAACAGTGGGATAAATTAACAAAGTTCTATCTTTCGCGGGGAGGAAGTCGAAAAGGCGCCTTAAGTTACAGATGAATGGATCTAATGGATGTTTGGATGTTTTTACTGTAGTGAGGTGACATTTTTTTCCAACAATTAAGGCTGCTTCTCATGTAGGCAAATACATCAGCTTTGATCAACCAGTCAGTCCAAGGACGTGCTCCTTGGTCACCCTTGGCTAACAATCATCAGGTCAGGTAAGATAAAAGCAATTTACATTTAATACAAATGTGTGTGTAAAATAATGACAACAAATTTGTTTGGCTCATAAATTGTGTTAAGAATCCAAAAATAAATTATAGATTTAGGCCTTAATGTTATCCCAAAAAGGACTACTTGTGTATTCAATCATTCAAACCTTCAGGACTTCCTACACAATGCAGTATTTCTCAGAATATACCAATTATCCAGTTCAGAGTGAGCTCGGTGTACAAATTCACCTGAGAATGTGGTTACATGCATTATGTACAAAGTAAAAACCTTAAAAATTCAAATGAAGAATCTCAACTATAAGTTCATAAGCCATTGAATACAATTTACCAATAAACTTGACATTAAGAGGATCTCTGGTTCTGAAAGGCTCAGAAGAGTTTGTATTTATTAATCTCTTCAGCAATACTGAGTTGAACAAAAGTGGAACCCATAGCACAAAATCTTAATAACTTTGTAATAACACCACAATGTCGTTTAAAAAACAATGTCTGGCAATGTGTTTTTTTTGGACTGCTGAGCTGGTAGATCAGTTAAGCACGTGATCAGGGTTAAAATAGTTTTGTGACATGAGGTTTAACATGAGGATGTGAGGATGTGATCTTCATTTTATTGTCAAGTTTGATTTTTCCATTTACTATAGCTAGAAATCAACCGGCATTTATTTGGGATGTTTTTGTCTGAGTTCCATGCAAAGTAGTGTATTTGAGGAAACTGAAAGTGAAATGTGCCCAACACTTTGCTTCATCAATCAATCAATCAATCAATCAAAACTTTATTTATATAGCACTTTTCATACATTCAAAATGCAACAGAAAGTGCTTCACAAGATAGAAAACAGAAACATACAAACAAACATACAACATTGTCATATGGACTAAATTGCTGCACTGGTATCTTACTTAATTGTCCATTGTTTTTTAAAGTCATACT
Organism: Diretmoides pauciradiatus; assembly: GCA_900660315.1. Taxonomy (NCBI): domain Eukaryota; kingdom Metazoa; phylum Chordata; class Actinopteri; order Trachichthyiformes; family Diretmidae; genus Diretmoides; species Diretmoides pauciradiatus. Next base: position 4,099 of record CABFOS010141540.1, read on the forward strand.
GACATTTAAAGTGATACTGAAAACTGAAAGGAAATATCAAACCTGTAATAAAACAGATATTGTATAGTACTTCAACATTTAACTCATGACTATATGCATAGATTAAGAAACCGTTATCAAGTGTAGGTGAGTATTTTGTTTCGTCCCTGTTCCCCAGGCGCTCACAGCTGACCCATGGCAGACAGCACCGGAAGTCCAGTAGCTGTGAAGGTGGAGGAACATGCTCAGAGTGTCATCTTCAACTACTTCCAGGGGGATATAGGTAGCATGGTGGATGCTCACTTCACCCGTGCTCTCAGCAAAACCTGCAAGGTCAAGGCGCTGGCACCTAAGAGGAAAAAAAGTCGCAAATCTGTTAAATTGGGTAAGTCAAGTTAAGTTTTGTTTCATAGTCCTTAATCACCAGTGCGCTTTCAAATGGCTTCACGAACGGCCACATTATGAAATAAAAAATGAAAACAATTAACTAAAACGAAGTAAGTTTGTGTAATCGACAGTCTGTGACCTAGCAGATTTGGTCAATCTCGTACGATTATATTACTAGACTATAACCAAGAGAGGAGAACCCCATAATAAACACAGTCCCATTCATCCCCAGTACATTGCTTCTTTTTTGTCTCTTCCAGAGGAATCAAACTCCTGTCAGTGGAGTGCTGCTGCCTCTTCCTCTTATTCGGAGGTCCAAGTCCAGCCCATCGCTGGAAGTCTACAGATGAGTAGCTCCAAAGAGACCCTCTCCAACCTAACCTTCAGCCCTGCAGATGACACTTCTGACTCGTGGCACTCTTTCCGTCCCAGACAAACAGGAGGCCCTGCATTGCCCCCCATCACATACGCCCTGTCTCCTGACGGGTTGGGTCTCACTGGACAGCAATATGCCACGTCCCTGCTCAACCTGCTGCATAGTGACCGGACTGAGATGGGACCCAGCATGGCCTCGGGATCCAAGCAGGAACTCCTCCCCAGCTGGACGGTGCCTCAAGGGTTCAGAGACCCTGTGGACCCAACTGTGGACTTTGAACCTGGTAGGCCCGCCTCCACACAAACCAACACTGTAATACAGCATCTTTAAACATCCTTCCAATCCAGGAAATCCAGACTCTAACTGAGTCGGGGTATTTTATTGTTCCTTGGATACAGAAAGGTTACTATGTGTACAGTAATAGATGAAGTTCAAATCATACTGTACTGCCAATGCATATTTGATGCTAGAACGTAAATGAACTATTGTTAAGATAGTTAGGCTTCAGTGTTTTATTTTGTCTCAGCCTGTTATATCATGAGTGTGTTCATGCACATCCATTAGAGCTGTTTGAAATGCTTCACACTTGTCTCTCCTCTTTCAGGACGGGGTCCTTACAAGAAGGACCTGTACTGGTACTGAAGAGAGAGTGACTGCAGGGGGCAGAGACAGAGAATGACTTCAGCGACACATACATGCATACCTACAGCTCTATAAATCTGCCTGGCTTTCTGTTCACTCCTGTAGCTATCAGACAGTTTCTTGCCAAACAGGCCAATAAGTACCATGTGAGTAGTAGTAGCTGAAAATAGTAGAGTAGTAGTAGCTGAAAATAGAGACAGTAGAAGAAAAAGCAGCTCTTCTGTTCCCTTACCTGCTCTCTCCATTTCTCAGTCAATGACCTCAGTACTTCACCGCGTAACATAACAGCTGGAAAACCCTTTCAGAGGGAACATTCTCTGACAAACCTGTTCTTCCACTGTCTCATTATTGTTGTAGATCTGAGTGCTGCGTACAGCTATAGACGTTGTTGCTCCCTGTGCGGTAGAGTTAAAGAAAGGGCATTTTCTTGTGATTCTGGAAGACCCTGCTCTTAATAGACCAGTAAACAGACCAGTGTTAAGTTAAAATGCTCCTTGAGTGTGTATGAAATATGATATGTTAATATCGGCCTACAGTTGGTTGGTACAGATGGTGTTTTGTTGCTGTGAAAATACTTTTGCATATCCAAGTAAACAAAGAACCCAAAGTGACAGGTGTTCACTTGCTGCCTGTAATCTGGAACTCTACACAACGCAATGAAATATAAACTTATATTAGCAGATGAAGAGGGAATCTCAGGAATCAATGTTGAAACTTAGTACTTAACAGTGATATAACATGTCTGTAAAGTCCAAACACGTGGCTTCAAAGTGAGGCGTGTTAAAGCAACAAGGATCAGACAACAAACCACTCAGACTGTATTCAGCAATACTGACACTCAATGGCTAAGATTCACATCTGATGGTCAAGATGTGAGCACACTCTTGATATATACAATCAAGTAAACACAAATATTATATCATTTGTCTTGAAATTTCCTTATTTATATTTTCCCATAAACAACGATATCTGTCTCTCACATTCTCATCAAGGTAGAGATGCAAATTTGTGGTTATTTTACAATTGCGTAGAGAATGTAACAGCTACAAAGGGAAAAGTCCATTAGGGCGAAATTAGAGCGTCAGTCAGAGTGAATGTCCAGTTTCATGACAACAGGGTGTCAGGATGAGATGGGTTTGTGTCAATGGGCTCTTTTTGAAGACACACACACTGTTCTTCATCACTGCCATCTCTAATCTTCTAAGCTCTTTGTGCCTTTACCTCTTCCCACATTTGAACCACCTGTTCCATTAAGATTAAGATGGTGAAAAAGTAGCCTGATTAAAGCTGCGGGAGAATAAAAACCAGGCGCTTTTTGATAGAATATGGCAAGTCTGGTGTGATTACTCTTATTCCATTATGTTCGCACCTTGACTTTAGCCATGTTGATATGAACTTTACCTGAAGATTTGTGAAAAAGTTGATTAAAGTCTACACCCAGAGAGTGCTTTTCTGAGTGTGTATGTAGTCAAGACTGTTTCAGGTAAATCCAAGACAAGAGCACAGTATTTATTTGGGCCATTTAACAAGGTAAACCAAACATTATGTGATAGTATTCCACAGATATTATTGTACCGTAGGATATTATTACACTGGGTGGAGAAAATAAAGCTAAACTGTTGTTGTTTCCCATATAATGTGCCAGTAGTTTTGTGTACACAAATGAACAAAGAAGCAAAGTACAGACAAACGTTCACCCAGCAGTATCCAGAACTGAGACAAGAATGGGTGAAAATAGGATTCAGTCCAAGACAAACACACGACCACATTAGTAATCTGGAGTTGAAACTGGCTTGACTTCTACAGCCCAGTTATTAACCGGATTTAGTTTTGATCCCAGCCCCTGAGACTGAGATACAGAGACATTTAAATACATTATGTGTGAGTCTCCAGCAGTAATAACATTTACATACATTTTGTTTTCACCTTGAACTATTTTCAGATGCTTTCATTTCTTCGCATAATGAGATTGCAGTCAATCTTGCATACAACATACGTATAAGTATGCTATGTTATGTGTCAGACCTCCAACTGGCTCTTTTTATGACAGAGTTAACCCCTGACCACGGATAGCATCCATGGCCACAGATGGTGGTCCAGCTATCTTCACATGCCAAAAGTGTGCATTATTAATGGCACAGTGATAGCTCCTATTAGCTATGCTGGAACCAGGAAATACATCCACAGTCATCACTTACTCATACCACAGCATGATGCGAAATGAATCACCAACATGCATGTCAAAATGTGTGCACGGATGGTGATCAAAAGCATATCTGGACATACAAGGTCTGTCTATATAATGAGAGAGAGAGAAGCTATAAGATAGAGGAGGAAAAGTTAGGTCTTATGACTTCATGTTCAATGTGGTGAAGATTACAATTGTCTTTTTATTTGCTTGAAAAATTAGAGCAAGAAAGAGAAAAACAAAAAAACAAAAGGCTCTTTCACCGCGACCGCATCACTGCAGACGCCACCCCAATCCGCCTGTCGATCTCACGCTCCATCCTACCCTCACTCGTGAACAAGATCCCGAGATACTTGAACTCCTCCACTTGAGGCAGGACCTCCTCCCCGACCCGGAGTGATTCAGGGAGGGCCATTGTCTTTCCCGCCTCACTGTTCCTGTGTGGTGTGTCTAAGCTGATGTGTGTCTGTGAGCGAGTGTGATACCCTATAGCACTGAAACTCAAGAGTGAAGACAAATACAGTGGGAGATTGCCAGACAAAGCTTTGTAAACAAACACAAACACAATGTTGCTCTCTTCGAGTGGTAAGGGAAGGCCAACACACTTTTCCATATAAAATAGAGTGATGCGTGAGAAACCCATCGCCAGTAATAAAACACCAGCACTATGAAATACCGCATCAAGAGGCTTCAAGGTAGTAGATGAGGCATGCATACACAGGACATCGCCATAGTCATAGAATTGGACATGGAAAATTGGGAGAAAAAAAGGGAAAACGTTTTTCTTTTAAATTAAAGTAAATAAATAGATGGCCAGAGGTTATGAAGTGATGGTTAAAAGCATCACACATATCTGTTTTGTTTTAAATTAGATCATTTTCACTGCCAACCTGTGGAGGGAGAGAGGAGAAAGGCCTGGTGCCCAAAACTGGCTGCATCTCCGTGGGAGCTCGCAAGTGATGAGATTTAGTTTTTCTGGTCATGCTGATGCATCAGTTGCCTTAAGTGCAACCAGTCTGTTGGATTGTCAGGGTATCTGGCTTTCGACCAGGCCAAGTCTCTGATACGAAGGACTTGGGTAAGCTCTGTAGAAAACCAGGGGCTGGAATGATTTTTTAATCCGAAATTCTTGTAGGGGACATGTTTCGCAGTAAGAGAATTAAAAATGTAAGAGAACAGCGAGCTCGGACTCAGGAATTAAGCAGGTTTTTTTCTAAGTCTGCATGAAATAAAAAACCCTGTTCAACAAAATGTTTAAAATAACGTTTCCTGATAACACCCACTTTAGATTTATGTCCTTTGACTGCTCTAACACATACGATTGGGCAGTGATCACTATCTTGTGCAAAAACCACTGTATGGGTATTTGAGTGGTCTAAGGTCAATTAAAATGGATGTAGACTGATTTTCTGCATTTGGTCTCATGGGAAAAGAAATGAACTGAAGGGTGTCTGGGTGGTGTAGGGGTAAAGTCCTTGTCTATCACTGCAGAGACCCGGGTTCGCGCCCCGGCAGCGGTACTTCCGGTTTGGTCGGGCGTCCATACAGACACACTTGGCCGTGTCTGCGGGTGGGAAGCCGGATAAGGGGGGATGTGTCCTGTATGTGTCCTGTATGTGTCCTGGGTGCTGCACCAGTGCCTCCCTCTGGTCGGTCGGGTCTCTCCCGGTGAAACTCCTTGTTGTCGGGTGAAAAGAAGCGGTGGCTGAGGAGGAGGAGGCATGTGGTAGTCTACACACCCTTCCCAGGCCGGCAGACGGGTGGAGCAACGACCGGTTCTCTGCAGGAAACCGGTGGAATGTACAATCCAAGTAGGGGATGAGTCGTTACCCCAAGTGAAGGAGTTTAAGTATCTGGGGGTCTTGTTCACGAGTGAGGGGATGATGGAGCGGGAGATTGGCAGGAGAATCGGAGCGGCGGGTGCGGTCTTGCGATGACTGCACCGCACCGTCGTGACGAAAAGAGAGCTGAGTCAGAAGGCCAAGTTCTCTATCTACTGGTCAATCTTCGTTCCTACCCTCACCTATGGTCATGAGGGATGGTTCCTACTCTCACCTATGGTCATGAGATGGTTCCTACTCTCACCTATGGTCATGAGGGACGGTTCCTACCCTCACCTATGGTCATGAGGGATGGTTCCTACTCTCACCTATGGTCATGAGGGATGGTTCCTACTCTCACCTATGGTCATGAGGGATGGTTCCTACTCTCACCTATGGTCATGAGGGATGGTTCCTACTCTCACCTATGGTCATGAGGGATGGTTCCTACTCTCACCTATGGTCATGAGGGATGGTTCCTACTCTCACCTATGGTCATGAGGGATGGTTCCTACTCTCACCTATGGTCATGAGGGATGGTTCCTACTCTCACCT
>CABFOS010141541.1:8025-20643 GCA_900660315.1 Diretmoides pauciradiatus
ACTAATTACTTACTGTACCTTAGTAGATTTGAGATCAACACAAGATTCAAGAATCAAGAGTTTTAGTGTCACATAAATGTCACATGTATGAACATGTACAGTTAGTGAAATTCTTAGGCTGAGAGCTGCAGAATACTGTAGGCACGAAATACTGATTAAAACAAAGGTTAAACCTACTAACTAAAACAAGGGTTGAAAACCTACAATAAATACATACAATTACCAATGTTTCACACTGTCATCTTCATACATTCTCTCATCAGGATAACTTCTATGCAGTGAAGTAATTGTAAAAATACAACTATTTTTCATTTAGCTGCAGAGCCCCTTTAATCCCCTCAGAACCATGTTTGGGAACCACTGGATTAGTAAACACAAAAACAAAAAACGGTTTACTGTATCTTTCACCAATAAATTTTCAGTTAAATAATGAATATCAAGTTAATTTATAATTCAGAGATCAGCCACGGGGGCCCATCACATATTTTGATGGTTTGAGGAACCATTTATGAAGGACGCATTTTCCTGTCGGACCGTAAAGTTGGACGGACTGGGGGACATTTATAGCTGACGGACCGTTGTTTACGTTCCCACCATGGATGGTTTTCACAGTCGAGATGTCTCACTCCTACTCACTTCCGTTTTCAACTTAACTTAGATATGGCTTTAAATTTAAATAAATAAACTTTAAATTGGATCTTCTGTTTCACGCTGGTTAGTATGATGCAGTCTGATGTCAAAAATGAATTCATGAAGGCGCGTAAACGAGCTGTTATAGGCAGTAGTTAGCTAGCTGTTTTACTAGCTTACTACTCATCATTAACATTGTAGTTTTTGACAGTTGTTGACCGTTTTCCATTGGTTGGCATAGGAAGTGAACCGTCTTTATAGTTCACAATCTTTGGTTTCCATTCCCACGCGAATGCTTCAATGACATTTAGCTTTATTGTAACGTTAGTTAACATAAACACGGGCAAAATAATGCGCTAAAAGGAAAACAGATGTTCACTGTTACTGACAACTGTAGCCTGAGCGTTCAAGCATGTTAAGGGCTGCTAACCACAGCTCAACACATCTTAGTTACAGTCAACTAAATCTGGTGCGGGTTTACTCAACTCCTATTTGAAGCAACCTTGTAGCTAAACATGGTGTACATTAGAAGTTTCAGACCGTTGTTTCGCATTCCCCAACACTGGTTACGGTGTATACAACACCGCTGTTACTGCTCTGCTAACGTCACTTCGAGAGAGGACAGGACGACGTTGAGTACATTCAAGACTCAGATCTCCTCCGGACCAAGTTTTCAACACTTTATCAAAGCAGGTTCAGTTAGCAAGATCCCCGCTGCCAGTGAGGAATACACCGACAAGCATGCGTATCTTTCTGAGGACGCAGAGATGGGGAACTCGAGGAAAGGTGAGTTTGCATGTCTGGTAGCCACGACCTGTTGTGTGTTTTCGGGGAAATACTAAACCAGTCTCATATTGTGTATTGTTACAGTGTGCTTTGAAACCTACGGCTGCCAAATGAATGTGAACGACACGGAGATAGCCTGGTCCATATTACAGAAGAAGGGATATCAACGCACTAATGAAGTAAAGGAGGTACAGGAGGACACTGTATGTGTTGTAGTTTGGCATTTCTCATCCTCAACACAGTTTATTGTATTTAAAATGGGCTTTGTGCTTACAGGCAGATGTCGTCCTTCTTGTAACATGTTCTATAAGGTAAGATGTCACCTCAGGAACTTTATTTTTTTTCAGTTGCAACTATGTATTTTTGAAATGACACAACCCAGGAGTCGTAAAGTTTTCTCAACCCGTGAAAGTCACCAAGAATTACAAGGTTTTTGCCTGACAACAGAAAGGCAAAATTCACACTCAAATAGAAGTCTGACAAGCTGTAAAAATGCAAAGTGTTTCCCTTAACAGAGAAAAAGCTGAACAAACAATCTGGAACAGACTACAGCAACTCACAGCCATGAAGAGGAAACGCTTAAAGACGCGCACACCAATGAAAATTGGTATTTTAGGTGAGTCGCTTCACTGATTTACGTGCTCACATCGGTCCATCTTGCTATGTCTAAGATTTGTGGCTGTGTATGTCCAGGTTGCATGGCAGAGAGGCTAAAGACAGAGCTTTTGGACCGGGAGAAGCTGGTGGATGTTCTAGCTGGCCCAGACGCATACCGGGACCTTCCCCGCCTCTTGGCTGTAGCTCACGGGGGTCATCAGGCGAGCAATGTGCTACTGTCGTTAGAGGAGACCTATGCCGATGTCATGCCTGTCCACCATGCCCTTCATGGATACAGTGCTTTTGTGTGAGTGTGTAGATCGATACAGACCTACTATGGTTTTGTAAGGAGTTTTTCATCCTCCACACAGTCCACCATAAATCATATGCTTTACAGTAATACGGTGTCTTTACCTTGTAACCTCTGATGACCTCCTATGCTTCCTTTGCTCTTGCAGATCCATCATGAGAGGCTGTGACAACATGTGCAGTTACTGCATTGTTCCCTTCACCCGAGGGAGAGAGAGGAGTCGACCTGTGAGCTCCATCCTTGAGGAAGTTCGTATGCTGTCTGACCAGGCAAGTTGTAACCTCAGCACCAGGTCCATCAGTGGATGGATGCATTGATATCAATACAGGTTTACATTTTTAATAGCGTTGATCAATGAATTTTGATGCCAACAAGAGCCATGTAGCATATCAGTGATCAAAGTGAAATCAAGGTGACTTCATTTGCTTTCTTTTTTTTACAAAAAGGTTGCCAGAGCTTTCTGAAAAGTGGATTATGTTTTTGCCCAGTGACTCCAAATTAATGGTCTAACTAAAGGAATACTCGACATTAGCTCCTAATTAAAGATTAGCACTCAGAATCAATATCAGTAGCAGTAGAAAAGTAGCTCCGGTATCGGCAATAACAAGCTTTCCTTGACTGTGTGTTTGCATGTGTGTTGACTCAGGGCGTGAAGGAGGTGACGCTGCTGGGTCAGAATGTCAACAGCTACAGGGACACGTCAGAGGAGCAGTTCTGTGGCTCGGACCTGACCCAGCTCAGCCGGGGATTCAGGACTATCTACCGAACGAAACAGGGAGGCCTGCGCTTCGCTGACCTGCTGGACAGGGTCTCGTGTATCGATCCGGATATGAGGGTCAGATTCACTTCCCCACATCCCAAGGATTTCCCTGATGAGGTGTGTTACACCCCCTGCTCCGTTTGGAACTTGAGAATGACTGAAGTGTTGGATGGTGGTGCACTGTCTGTGTTTTCAGTACAGCTTGTGGTTGTGCCTAATAAATAATAACAATAATAATTAGAGAACATAGTGAAGATCATAAAATTACATCATGACAGGCTAAACAACTGCAAAAATAAGATGTTTATGTTTAGGAACTGATGAGTGAGACAATGTACACCCTATTAGTGTGATTTGTCATATTTGCCCCGCCCCGCCCCGTGTATCTGTACCTGATTCTCAACCTGGTCTATGCATTTGTGTATACAGGTTTTGCAACTGATTGAGGAGCGAAGGAACATTTGCAAGCAGATCCACCTCCCGGCCCAGAGTGGGAGCAGCCAGGTCCTGAAAGCCATGCGCCGTGGGTAAGACACCACTATGCTTCTTTTTTTAACTATTGATTTTGATATTGACTTTTGTAGAAGAAATATGAGCAGATGTTCTTATAAATTGTCTTTTCCACAATGTGCAGCTACACAAGAGAGGCCTACCTTGACCTTGTGGAGAACATCAAGAGAATTGTCCCAGGTAGACGATACTGTTGACTTGAAATGACCAACGTAAATGAAAACACCTGGATACTGAGATCTTTTCACTAATTTTTGTCATTCCTCCACTACTTCTGACCAACCTAAATTGTTGTTCAATGCACATATGTAATATGAATTTTCCCTCTGCTTCTCATTGGATCTCATTGTTGGAAATCCTATCAGACATCCTTTTTACTCTGAAGCTACAATCCCTTTTATACAAGCCAAACAAGATCCATATTTTAAGTATACATAACCTTTCCTCCCTTGTTTTCAGTAAAGGTAGCACTCAGATTAACATATATAAACATTTCTTTGGTTGGTAATCTGAATCAAATGAAATCATCCCAGCTAGCTTGGATTTCAGGACGTAGCCCCTTTTAATCATCACCCCAATAATCAATTTGTAGAATGGAAAATGTCCTATTGACAATAAGAGAGATGTGTGACGACAGAAATGAGCTGAAAAGAGGATTTCACCAGTATTTTCTTTGAAGTGGTACTGTGTCCATGTGTGACATGTTGTTGGACATGTTGTCTCTCAGGGGTGAGCCTCAGCAGCGACTTTATCTCCGGCTTCTGTGGTGAGACAGAGGACGACCACCACCAGACACTGTCTCTGATCAGAGAGGTGGGCTACAATGTGGGATTCCTTTTTGCCTACAGTATGAGAAAGGTAAGTAGTTGCATATTTGGAATTTATCTTTCGCCACAAAAGTCTTAGAAGGATTTCAGAATTAAAGCAAGGCAATTTAGAACATGTTTTATCACATTGTTTTTTACACTGCCTTCATCTGGTTGTCACCCCCAGAAAACCAACGCCTTCCACAACCTGCAGGATGACGTGCCAGCGGAGGTGAAGCAGCGAAGGTTGGAAGAGTGTATCAGTGTATTCAGAGAAGAGGCTGCAAGGGTCAACAACGCCCTTGTTGGGAGCACACAGCTCATCCTAGTGGAGGGAGTGAGTACTACAAACATGACTAGTACAGTCTCAGTAGCCACTCCCTAGCAGTGTCAGCACATTACTCAAAACAGTAATAACGTATTGCTCATTTATAACTTAATTACTACCTGGGATGGCTTATGTGTTACACTACTTTACATGACTTTCCACAAAATTTCTTAAGAGTGACTTTGGTTTATGTGCAGGAAAGCAAAAGATCTGCTCAGGATCTGTGTGGGCGGAGTGATGGCAATGTGAAAGTGATTTTCCCCAAAGAGGATGTTGCTGTTCAGCCTGCAGGATCTAACGAATCAACCCAAATCAACCCTGGAGACTATGTACTGGTGAAGGTAAGACGCATTCAGATATTTGTTTCATATAACAGTCACATACAGTACAGTATACAGTACATTCACTTATGCTCTTGAACAGGTTGACTTTGAGATGGAGATGGAAATTATTATTATTATGTTTCCTTTACTTGTCATGACTCAATATACAGGTGTCTTTTTTTACTACATACACTACAAATGTATGCAGATCGTTAACATGGTCAAAGGACATTCATTCAAACCTTTATTTATACTCAAAAAGGGGCACTGAGGCACAATTTGCCTCATTCACAGCACCGTCGAGTGAACAACAGAAACAACAATACAGTAAAATCAAATAAAACAATTGCAGTTCAAGTCAGAAAAGGCAGAAATCAAATTTTTAAACTCTACAATTGATGGGAGCGCCTCCAGTTTCAATAAAGCCTGAATGTCATTCCAGTCCTTGGGGGCAGCAAATGAAAATGCTGTTCTACCAAGTTCCAGTATTTGCTCTGGGGATTTTAAAGACTAGCCAGTCGCTAGAGCGAGTATGGTGCGTTGAAACGTTCCAGTTCAGAAGAGAAGCAATGTATGGAGGCAAACTACCGGTAACGGCCTTATAAATATACATATACCAATGATAATCACGCCGAGCAGCTAAAGATGACCAGCCAACATTTCTATACAAGACGCAATGGTGAGTATTATACTGTACATGTACAACTCATGTCTGTCTGTCACACTCTGGCAACCTCAACGCCGATAAAAAGCCAGTCTTCTAAATCACTATGTACACACTGATGGGGTGACAGTGTTTCAAGAAAAGGCACTACAGTGTAATCACAGATTGGAGCTTTAAGGCACTATCCGGTATCTTTTATAAAGATTTCTTTATTCATTTATTTTTTGGTTTCTTTGTTTCATTTCCCATATAGATATTGTCGGCCAACTCCCAGAGCCTGAGAGGCCGTGCACTCAGCCGTAGCTCCCTGAGAGACACAACGACACGCCAGCTTAATGAGCACGTGGCTTCAGCTTGACTGGCATACCGCACTGTTACGCTGCTGTACAACTTGATAATGGATGAAAGATTATATATGGTGTATGAAAAAGCAAAAATGTTTTATTTATAACCAGTATTCATTATAATGTACATATTAAACTGCTGAAAACACTGAACAATGTTTTTGTTGTAGATTGTACAGTATGAATATAGCCAGTTTAATTTGGCAGAAGTGGTGGCGTCTGATTGGCATTGTAACTGCAGGGGACCTTCCAAACTGCAGTAAAAAGGTCACGTGTCAGCACATTTGTAGAATTGCCCAGTGAGCTAAAAGTCATAAATACTAAAAGCATTGACATGGACAGAAATGAATTGGTATTTTGTTAGAGAAATAGCCTAAAGTCAGCAGTGGAAGGTGCTGTGGTCTGCTTGCAAGGAGCATGTTGTTAAATAAACATGATTGTGGTGACACACAATCCCTGCAGATACTGTTACCATAGTAATAATATATATTGCAATAGTTCACTGCACATCAGTTGGAAAAAAAGGACTGAATTGAAAAATAATACGAAAAAGGCATGAAGGTCTGGAGTAAAATCTTTCATTTAAAATACAATCTGGAGTTCTGCATTAATCAGAAAAGTCATACTTGTGTATCTTTCAGTTCATGCTTTAGGAATGCACGTGTCTGTTGTATAGTCGTCCTTTTGCTGTGATTGTCCTTTCACGGCGGCTTGCACCGGTGCAGTAATGAATCGTGGGAGTTTCCGTGCACGCCGTTCATCCTGTGAGCTGAATGTCTGTCCCTATCAGCATGTAGCCCTAGAAAGAAAAAGTATAGCAGCAGCACTTCATAACAGGTGGGAGATCAAGGCTTCTGTTGATCATTTTGCTAACAAAGGTGTTCAATCGAATGTCCCTGACCATACAAAAGGAGAAGTTCAAGTAACATGCAGATTTATAGAAATGAGTTTCTGACCTTCATCACATGAAGCTGAGTGTTGACAAGTTTCATCTTTCCAATTGCAGGAAGTGGATATCCCTTCTGAAGCTGGGCTATGAATGCAAATACAATATAGCAAAAACTATTTTAATGGTATTTTTTAAAAAGGTTTTCAGCTTAATTTGCAGTATAGAGGGACAGGAAACATTGGGGAGGGTCATGTGCCAGCCGTACTCTTTTGCGAGTAAATGACATGCGTTACATTGAAAATGCAAAGATGCGTATAAAGAGCTCACCGTTAACTCTGGGTAACACCGCCACTTTCAGAACTATTAGAAAGACATTTTCAAGGGACCTGACCTGTTGGGTATAGTGAGTTTGTTGAGATGATGTGGGTCAAAGATGGTGGACATTAATTTGACACGTAATGGGATTTATTTTAGGACACGGCTCTCACCTGAAAGTCTCCCACATAACTCGTGCCCAGGGTCATATCCATCCTGTGCAAATCAGGCAAATTAGAATGCAAAACACCCCCTTTTGAAAAGTCCTTTGCCCCCATTTTCTCTTATATGAACAAGCAAATTTTCCTTCTTTTTTACTTTAAAGTTATGGTACTTACTTGTTCAGGGTGACGGTTCCAGCCAGCTTCATTCCAGTCACATACACTCGAATGCTGACACTGGCCTCCTATAGAGACGATACAGTGAGCGCCAAGAATCCATTCATGTATAGGCTATAGACTAAATCTCAGCTCGCTGTCTCCATGTCTGGAACAAACCTATCTCTACTATCTGCTGTATAATGAAGCATGCAGTCTGAAAAAATAACAACCTTCTACCTGAAATGTTCAGTATGCTACAGGATTCAGCATACTGGAGCAGCCTGCTTGCTGTAACATACCATGTTTAGGACAAAGAGAGGGGAAAGTGTGGCGTTGGGCTGGATGGCGTAGGCTGTCACTGTGCCTGAGGCCTGAAGGGTCGTGTTGTTGGGTTCAAAGGTTATGATGGGGTCCTTCGCTGTTTTCACTAGCAGTTTCATCATCAGACCTGGGAAACGTTTGGCAATCTGAAAACACACACAAGATGCCCGCTGAAGAACTGCCGAGAAGGAGTGCGCCTGTTAGGAAATATGTGGGGTACGCGGGGTCCTATCACCTCTGGGATGAAGGCTCCGAACGTTCTGGTGCTCAGTCGGATGGGGGAGCTCGACGGGATCTGTCGGGACAGAGGTTTTGACTTTCAGATCAGTGTGTCATCACAAAGGTGGATTTATTAGGGATCAGAAGAAAGTAGCTCACCATATCGTCAGTGATGTACAGGCTGAGGGCTCCAGCTTTGTTGTAAACAAAGCCTGCGGAGGCCGCGGTGAAGGCAGACACGCCGATGTACAGCATGTTGCCGACCTGGGCGGGTAGGGAGAAGGGTGCCGGGGAGAACGGAGGCTCCTGATGCTGCCCGATGTTGTAAAATTCTCCCTGGAGAGCAGAGAAAGAGGGAGAGAATGACGTGAGAGAGAGAGAGAGACAGGAACACACCCACACAGACAGATGGAACAAACTTCCACAATCTGATTCTTTGTGATCAAATTACTGTAATCAAATTACCACAATTTGAACTCTCATTCGTTTGAGTCTTAAAATATTCCATAAGTGTAGACCGTGTGATAAATGCAGACTGACCAAGCCTCACTCTTCTTCTTCTCACCTTCAAGCTTAAATCTATGGAAGAGTTGGAAATGGCAGGCGGTGCCACCATGGAATATTCAATCTCCGCATACTTGTCCACCTTGGTTTCAACTGCAGTACGCCAGAAATACAGTCACATTATCAAGTCAATGAAACAGCTTCAACACACGTTTGACACTGTTTCCCACAAACATGATGCTTTACCATTGAGACTTTTCAGGCGAGAGTTCAGGTCAGATACTGCATCAGCCACCAGAGGGCAGATCTGCAACGTAAAAAGAACAGAAATATACTATTTGGAAGGTCTTTGCTCCTGAATGACCTTGATTGACATTGATTGCTGACATAAAAGCTTTTAAAGCTCCAAAATAGGGAATCAAGTCGTTATTTCTTATTAATGAAAGAGAGGAATGATTTGAGTTTCTTCAATTGATGTTTGCTCCACGTCTCTTGTCCCTGGTGTCTGTCCTGGTGTAACATTCCCCTAGGACTAGATGGAGATACTGTGTCCTTATCTATTTCTGTCAGATCTCACCCCAGGAGTAAGAGTGGTTACCATGTTGAGGGTCATGAACCCCGTTGACCCTCACCTGTTTCTGCAGTGCACTACGCAAGGCCTTGTCAATGACTTTCCTGAAGAGGTTGTACAGCCAACTGAAAACAACAGGAAGGGACATTTAGAGAAGTGGCCCATGGGGTGACAATAAAAGGGAAATAAAAGTGAGAATTCACACATTGCTTTCCGAAACCCCCCTCACCCCATATGCATTCAACATTTACTGTGTTGCGGCGTTGATCTTACCTGGCCCCGCCGTGGAATTTGATGCTGGCGCTGCCTACAGAGGCATCGCATTTGACAGAACTGACCGCTGCCCGGCCCGTCTCATCGCTCTTGACGGAAATGCTCGTCGTGATAGTGATTCCCTTCATTCCCAAGTCGAAAGAGCCACTGTCCTTCCTATTGTGTGAGAGAGGGGAAGTGACCGCTGCAGCTGGAATATCTCGCCGGTGTAATGGAAGAAAAGCAAATTGTATAATGAGACGTCTTTTGGCTGCCGCTGCAAATCTTACTCACATAATTCTTAAATATCTGACCCTCCAGTTTCCATGCAGGCTGATGAAGGCATCGCTGATGGACAGGCTGACCCCGGTCCCTGGCACCAGGCCCAGATCAGACTTTGGTAATCCCAGACTCACTATCCTCATTCTGTAATAGAAAACACGAGGATAAGAGGACTTGAGAAAAACTCTTATTATGAAAGATTATAAGTGGTTTTGAGAAGAATTTCTAACAAAGGTGAACAAGCGGCTGTCTTACTGTGTCAAACTGTACTGGACCTTGCCAATGGGAGAAACCCTTTCTGTTCCTGAAATATCTGGGACCTTGATGGTTTTGAGTTTCTGCTGGAGTGCCGCCATCCCAATCTGTTTGCCTGGCAAAAAAGGGGGGAAAGAGTTGGAAGTTGATTGAGAAAATCATGCATGTAATTAATTTATTGCCCCCCAGAGAGATCAGAGGTTTTCAACTGAACGAGCTGTTCCACACCTACCATATTCCAGGCTTTTTTCGGTTAGCTTGGCCTTCACCCCGGCGTTGGTGCTGAAGGTCGCGGGGATGAAAGCCACCAGAGCCAGCAAGCACCACGGGAACATCTCGACTGTTGTGAGACAAAGAGGACAAGATCACCATCAAGTCTTCTTGTTTGAGAGTTTTGGTGTTAGTTCCTCGGTTACATGAGTCACATGACCGCAGAAGAGAATTGTTTTCATTGGACAACTTCCTTCTCACGCTTCCTCTTTCACAGATGAGATATACATCTTCAAACTGCAGTGGCTCCTCCTCAGATCACTGTTCTTGTTTCTTGTGTGAATGATTTTTATCTATTTGTGATTGAGAGGCATGCAGTTCATCAGCTATTTTCTTTAAAAACAAAAAACGCTGTCATCGAAGGCCATGTCACCCCATAATAACGTCCTGGGGCGGGGTTTCCTGATTCACTTTAGGACTGTGAAAGAGCTGTCAGTGCTGCAGATAAAGCCACATGACCATATGTCAGCAGGCAAGCAGGAGTTTTATTGAATTAAGACGAGATTAAAGCACCAGTCCGGAATTTATCCGTCCATTTTGAATTTGGGTATTTTTCTTACCATTGATCTTGACTTAAAGGTGGAAAAATAAGCCTTTGGAAAAATGCATAAGCCATTGTATCTCAAAACACACATCCAATACTTGTACAATGTATACAATATAAGCAAAACCTATTCAAGATTTTGACAATGAAAACTATCAACAATAGCGTGTGTGTTTGAATCACAGATCAGTGCTTAAACAGCAAATCGACTGCCTTAATAAATGACATGTGACTATGGGTAAAATTATGTTTGTCCTTTTTTGGACGTTTCTATGTGGATCACATGAAAGTCATGACATCCTCTCCAAAACCAATTCTATATGTAAAAATTAAAGCGGCGGTTTAAAGCAGCTCCTTATTGAAAAGAGCCTAATTGGAAAAACAAAACATATACCAAATATACTCTCCACTTTCTTATTCATACCGAGAAATCATCATCTTTTCACCTCTGCCAAAGAAGTTCTTCTAAATGTACACCCTCAATAGCAACGTATACATCTCAAGCATTTGCTCAGGTTGAGTCTTCAACAAAATAAGATTAATATCAGACGTTAATACAAAGATGAAAGTAATGAATCTTCCCACGCTATGAACATTTTCATAGAAATTAGAATTACGTTTTTTCCTAACACATTTACGTGCACAAATGACTAACTTATATGCACTTTTAACAACATATCGTTTCTTCAATCCACACCTACACACAAATGAAAAATGCAAATCACAGTAAGACATTTGAGAACAAAATCCGTAAAATGTTAGTGAATGAGAGACTTGCACCCAGTACTTACCTCAAATCTCAAGCATATGACGGGGCCTGATGTGTTGTCCTGGCTGACAGCACGGAAGAGTGAAGGAGGAAGAGAAACACATGGCCTCTAATAACACTTTGCTCATTCAGGAAGCTCAGACGCAGACGCAAACTGGGGGAAACCTAAAGATACAGCAAATAATGTGTAAACCTGACATTCCACCACACCTTAAATACCTCATTGTGCTTCTGTGCTATTGTTTCATCTTAACATCTTGAGTAATCCTTTTTTTTGTCTCCTGGTATGTTGCTGCTGATAACTAACACTTTATAGTTCCAATGTGTACATTTGAAGAGGTTTCCAGTCGCCCAGAAGGGAATCTGCATTGGGCACTAAACAGAGAAGAAATGAGAACTCATTCCTCAAGCCAGTTTTTAAATAATAAATGTCATTATTTTAAAAGGTATGTTTTATCTTTCTTTCATAAAACCCTTTCAGATTTTATGGCCAATGGATACCAATAGAGTAATATAATCCTCTGCTTGTGGTACAGTGGAACAATAAGTGGATATGAATTCTGAATCTGATCTGATATATATAAGGGGTAAACGCCTGGTTATTACCCTCATAGCTGTTCCTGATAACCGCTCCTATAACGCAGACTGAAGTGATGTACGTATAAACCTTTGTCTTCTTCTCTCTTATCTCTTCTTTCTGTTTTTGCTCACCTGATTCATGTCAGTAAACTATAGAATACCAATGTCATCTGGTTAAGTTGTGGGTTTGATAGATGCTTCGGTAGTAATGTGGGAGTCGGGGAGCACGGTCGTAACAAAAAGTTGCGATGAGCATCTTTGTGCAAAATGTCTGATTTGTGTTTTGCTCCATATGACTGAGATGCTGCGAGAGAAAACGATCCATAATAAAATGGTGAACAAACTGCTGATAATGATAGTGCACCTCGGCTGAACAGCATGAGCATGATAGAGGTCAGCACCCCTATAAAGTTGTATCATGAACGCCCCATCTCATGTGGCCTGTGTGTGTGTGTGTGTGTGTGTGGGGG
>CABFOS010141543.1:0-12773 GCA_900660315.1 Diretmoides pauciradiatus
GGTAGAGATTTAAAGAAAGTGAAGCTGGCTGTTTGAGGCATTTTGCAAAGTTTGACATTCTCATAATGTTACTATTAAATTAATATTTCCACATTCTGTTTTGGTTTTCTCACTTTATTCCACCCCACCATGTCCTGTACTCCAGTTTAGAGCCATGTTTGAATATCACACATATCTATCTACCTACCTACCTACCTATCTACCTACCTACCTACCTACCTACCTACCTACCTACCTACCTACCTACCTACCTACCTATCCACCCATACTTCCTCCAAATCACCACATATTTACAGTATATTTCTTCTTTCTAATATAGGCACTGTTAATATCATCTGTGACTGTTCCTTGTTTAGGGCCATGTTTGAAGTGGATATGCGAGAGCGGGGCGATGGCTCGGTAACCCTGGGCAACCAGTCTCCGGTGGCTGTGGGTTCCTTCCTGGACTTTGCCTACTCTGGAGAGACAGTGATCACTGATGGCAATGTTGACCTGCTATTCCAGCTTGCCTCCTTTCTGCAGGTATAAGTACAACCACTAGAACCATAAGCACTCAGAACATCATGTATCTATAGTCGTTCCTCCTCTAAAACATTTCATATTAATGTCTGCAATGGTCTACTAGAATTGGTTAAACTCACTCCTCTGGTAGAAATATCGTCCTTGAAATGGCTTGAGCCATAAATCCAGAGAGGCTCAACATTTGTGGATGTAGAGCCGGTGAGAGATTCATGTAACAGATTCCCCTCTGACATTACGCTACAACTCTATTATATAACTAATCTGAAGTGATGTTTTCATGTGGATGTGGTCTGTCTATTCTGGTTCTATGCTCAGGTGGCAGTTCTTTCCAGAGCATGCAGTGACTTCCTGATAGGAACTCTGGACCTCTCTAACTGTCTGTCCCTCTTGGCCCTTGCTGAGGGCTACGGCTCTGCCTCTCTCCTCCAAAAAGCCAATGAGTTTGTGGTTCAAAACTTCCATGACCTTTCCTTAACCCAGGACTTCTTGGATATGCAGGTGCTGTTTGAGAATGGGATATTGAATATATATATAGATATATATTTGATTGTGGCACGTACAACAACAGTCAGAAAAGCGGTTTATCCTCTAAAGATTTGTCAGTGAAGACAAAAGAAGTGTCTTTGAAAGCCTGGATTTAATTTATTAATAATAATAATAATACATAGGTTTTATATAGCGTTTTTCACAGTACTCAAAGACGCTTTACAATACAAGGAACATATAGACAAATAACAGAAACGTATACAGATACAGGACAAGTACAAGTAGGTAATAAAATAGAAAGTAAGGTGTTGCTGAAACGGAGGGAGAAGCGGCAGCCAAAGCGCGCCAGCGTCCTCTCCACAACCGGAAGTGATTGACAGTTGTATATCCTGACTATACATTCTGTTTCGCAGAGATTCCATTCAGTATACCAGAGCAATCAAAACTGCTTTTGCTAGTTTTCAGTCATGGCCATGACAGCTGCATCCTGAAATCCTGTTTCATAGCAATTAGATAGTAACAGCAGTTTAATTTGCATGTGCTGTATATCGCCATGGTGTTCTTCTTAGACAAGGTAAAAACATTTTACCCATAGTACAACCTAGTTAACCATTTTATGAAGACCTCTCTTATGTACGAATACAATGCTTTTGATTGGCATTTCATCACTCCACTCGCTCAACTGAAGTGCAAAGGGGACCTCACCCTGCATTTACCAGTCACATAAATCACCTCCTGCAGGTGGAGGTGTTGGAGGCCTGTCTAAGGTCAGATGCTCTCAATGTGCCCAGTGAAGAAGTGGCGGTGATGTCGCTACTGAGATGGATACGACATGATCTCCCAGGGAGACAGAGGTTGTTACCGGGACTACTATCTCTAACCAGACTGCACCAACTACCTGCACCTGCATTAAAGGTATAAACATGCACATGTACACATACTGTATAATGTTGTGTTGGGGGAAACACTAGTTTGGCAACACAACCACATAGCAAATAGGAGCCAAAGCAGAAGCAAGTGCCCAGCCCAGTGGCTTACTAGCTGCTAGGTGGCTAGTGAGATTTGTGGCTAGTGCCATACACAGAGGGGGGCATGTCTTACAACTAAATAAAGAACGGATTTTGCCTATCAATTAATAAATATCACTTTATTCTACCATATATTTCAGAACCAGAACCGAACAGTTAGTAGTTTGCTTATATTAAGTCATCTCTAATGTATTAGAATAGACAGAGGTTAACCAGAAATCAACTTTGGCTCTCTATAAGGTGCAAACAAGAGTTTATTAGACAAATGTGGAGGAAGTGAGGAGAAGAAGTGGAAGCTAGTAAAGGGCACTGGTGGTCCAGTGAGGTGAAGTTGATTGTTTCAGATGGAGGGCAGAGAGAGTGTTCGGTGGTCATGAGGGTAGAGGCAAACAGTCAGTCGACTCCTTTGGTAAAAAAAAATGAGCAGTGTGGATACAAGCTGACGCCACACCGGCACCCTCAGTGGGCGAGGCTGCCTCTCTTATAGGGCTGCTGACGAGTTGTGGTGTGACAGTTAACGAGGTCTAGTTGTAGGCGATTGTCTCTCTGATGTCGTCTCCCTCAGTGTTTTGTGGTGTTGCGGGGCGATGCTGAATATCTGGCCTGGTAGCACAGCAGGCTGGCTATCATTTGGGAAAGCAAAGGTTTTTGGACCTTTTTGTTGGACCTTGTTCTCCCACAATACACATAAACACACACACACACACACACACACACACACACACACACACACACATAGCTGCAATGAAGGTATACATTTGGTTGCCAACCGTTCAGAGTTTCTGGAATGTGTGCTTGTGTGTCTGTTGGTCTATACCCCTCTCCCCTCCTTCAGACATTGCTTGATGCTGATGCTGATGCTTTGCCCTGCGGTGATGAGTCATGTGTCGGCCTCCTGTCAGAAGCCCAGAGCAGACAGAGTCGGTACAGTGGCCTACTTACCGACGCCAGGCCCGCCACCACACAGAGCTACATCTACATCCATAAGACGGAGGAGAACGGGGAGATCCGCCACACCTTCTGCTACTGTCTAGAAACAGACCGGTGGAAAGAGCTGGGACAGGGACATGAAGTGGAGGCAGCCATGATGCCAGACCCGCCAGGCTCCCACCTCACCAGCTATGCTGAGAAGGTAGGTTTAGGGATAGACAAAGTAAAAGTTTAGTAGACTCTAAAAAAGGTACAGAGTTTTACATTTTGTTGCTGGGGCTGTACCTCTCTGACAGTGTAAAGCAGAATAGACTACAGAATAGAGGTACTGTCTAGACGAGAACAGTGCAAAGAGGAGTAGGACATGGGCTGAAACTAATTTGCAAGTGTATTGCTCAAGTGGCAAAAGCCAATTTCTTTCCTATAATGCTTGGTGAATTAAAGGCATTAAATGCCATGTTGCGGCACAATGTTACATTGCATATGTATGATAATATATGATAATATGCATGTTAACATGCATATTAAGTAGAATGTCAAAGAGATGATGCATTAAGCAATTAGACCTCACTTCCTGTGTATGCGGCGCCCTGTGATTTGGATCATCTACAAAATGTAATGGGCCCTTCCTTGTCCCGTGCTACACTCCTCCTCCTCCTCATGGGGTCGTCGTTGACTAATACTACATACTTCCACCAGGTTTCATGAAAATCGGTTTGGTAGTTTTTGCGTAATCTTGTACACGGACGAACGAACCAACGAACCAACGAATGGACGCAACCAAAAACATTACCTCTCGCCCCAGACTTTGTCCGTGGGCAGAGGTAATAAAAGCCACACTGCCAAATTTGGATGGGAGTAGGTTATTCCGTATGAAGTAAACGTGACTTAATTTGTTCTGATTAACATAACTGAGAGAAACATATCCATAAACAACACACAATCAAAATCAATCAAATTCTAGGCTGATTGGTAACACAAAACTTGGATGCTTATAACTATCAGCGTATAACTATTAGAACAATATGTTCTCCATGGCAACAGAAGATGAAGTGGCAAGGGTATGACGCTGCTCCATTTCATTTTTAGACCTGTTTACTCCTTGTTAACTTATTGTTTTGTGAGTGTGCCTCCACATGATGTGCATAATACTTCACATGGAGATCGCCTCCTGGAGTGAGGGCTTGGAAAAGAGAGGGTGGGGGAGTGGAATAGTGTATAGCAGAATAGAATAGAAGAATTTGTTGTTAATAATGATATAAATTAATTCATAAATTGAACTATGAACAATGGAATGGAATGGCTTGAAATTTAACGTGATTGTTATTGAATTAACTATTATTTCAAATTCAATTTTCTCAATTAAGATTGACAGATAACCCTCTGTGACCTGTCCAATTATAAGGGTTAGGGTTAGAATGTCAAAGAGATGATGCGTTAAGCAATTAGACCTCACTTCCTGTGTATGTGGCGCCCTACGTGGCGCCCTGTGATTTGGATCATCTCCAGAATTTCATGGGGTCGTCATTGACTGATGCTATGTCCTTCCACCGAGTTTCATGAAAATTGGATGATGCGTTAAGCAAGTAGACCTCATTTCTTGTATACGTGGCGCCCTACGTGGCGATACTGTACTACACCCTTCCACCGGGTTTCATTAAAATCGGTCTGGTAGTGTTTGCGTAATCTTGTACATCATGGATGGATGAACGAACGAGGGGTTCCTGTGTACGTGGCGCCCTATGCGGCGCCGTTGTTGATCGATACTACACCCTTCCACCGAGTTTCATGAAAATCAGTCTGGCAGTTTTTGAACTGGTTTTCATCAGTTGGGGTCACAAGATTTTTTTTTCCTGTTCTTGGTTTCATAAGTTCAGGAACCTATGAGCTACACTTAACTGTTTGCACCATCTTCTCTCCCGGGTACTGACAAACTAAGATGTTTGTGACCGGTGGTTGTCGGGGGAACTGTTGCCGGGCAGTGCGTCTCCACGTGGCCGAGCCTTTCCATGATGCCACGGATGAGGTGTGGTGCTTCTGCCCTGTGACCGGAGCCTGCACCCCTGCGCCTGCCATGTTGAAACCTCGTACCATGCACACCGCAGTGACCTGCCTGGACAGAGTGTATGTCATTGGGGGAAGGACCAAGGGATCCAGAGGGGGCGCTCCCAGCCTACTGGAGGTAACTGTCTGTCTGTCTGTCTGTCTGTCTGTCTCTCTTTTTTATCTTGTCATTACAACCATTTGTGCTGCCATCGCATCTTTCATTCTCTCCAACCCATCAACTTTCTCTTCAATTCAACCTGTAGGTGGAGTATTACGACCCCCTGTGTCAAAGCTGGTGCTCGGTCCGCCAGCTACCCACAGCCATCTACTACCCTGAGGCCAGTGCTTGTGGCAGCATTATCTACACCCTGGGCTCAGAAATGGAGATCACAGACTCCTTCAACCCTTCCCTGGACGGCTTTTTCCGCTATGACGCCCAACAGGACCAGTGGAGCCGCCTAGTGGCAGAGTTCGGACAGTTCTTTCATGCGACGCTGATCAAGGCAGTGTCTATTAATAATACACTACACCTCTGTGACCTGTCCACTTATAAGGTGAGTCATCATATATGCATAAATGAATGAATGAATTAAACGTTCAATTAATCAATCAATCAATCAATCAATGATCTGACTTCTGTGACCTACATACATACAAGGTGAGTACGGGGTTCATGGAGAGAGAGATATAGAGGAGGTAGAGGAAGGGATAGACAGTTTGAGTAGGTGGATTTGATGAAAGTCATGAATTATATATATCTAAAAAGCATTTAAAAATGGGATTAAATGTTTGATGGTTTACCAGGACAGTGCTGTTTATAGAGCTGTATATAAAGTGTGCTAATTGTATCAGATGCTCATACTGTTCTTTGGCTTTTGCTTCCCACCCAGGTATACAGTTTTTGTCCAGAGACGTGTGTGTGGAAGGGTGAAGGGTCATTTGAGTGTGCAGGGTTCAACGCCGGGACAGTGGGCATGAGAGACAGAATCTACATCCTGGGCGGAGACTATTCGCCTGACGAGATCACTGATGAGGTTCAGGTAAGAGAACAAAATGAACTCGGTATATCCACAGACAGGTTACTCAAACTACATCTTCAGAGGTCAGTGATCAGAGGCCTTTTCTCCTGATTCATTAACCAGGCATGTAGTCATTTCATATGAACTGTTTATAATGTCAACCTCTTCCTTGCTACCTGTGCAGGTGTTCCACAAAGGAAGAAGTCAGTGGGAGGAAGTGGCGCCCATGCCCAGAGCGCTCACCGAGTTTCACTGTCAGCTCATCAGCTTCAACAGATACAGAGATCCGTGGGGCAACAGCGGGGACACAGCATGATACACAACAAACACAGATACATACGCTCGCATGCAAGTGGAAGTACACAAGTGTGTTACATGTGTCACTCATGTTAGCAAGTATTATAGCTTCCTCTCGGGGTGAGTCTCTCGCTAGTCTTAAACCCATGACTTGACTTTCAAACCCCTGTGCATGATGGGCTGCTGTGTTGTGCTTTATTGAGCGAATTCAACAGCAAGAATGACAAAAAGAGTCTGAAGAGTGAGTTCATCTTATGTCTTCAGCTTACAGGTGTATGCAAAACCCACAGACTTACTGTACATACTTAATCTACCCTCACAGCACACTGATACACGCAAGCAACTGAGCCATATACTGTGTGCGTGTGTGTGTATATATATATTGTATTTTTTTCACTTACACATGATTGTTAAGTTGGTATGTTTGAAGCATCTGCTGTTTTAGGATCTTTGCCATCTCAATCAAAATGTGGCCCCTCCCATGGAGGAACGCTATTGGGCAGAAGACAAGATAGAAGATATTTATTGTCTAATGTGTGTACAGTAGTATGTTCTCAATGGAAATCCCTAAAATGATTCAATATTTGTATTGTACTCTACAATTCGAATGGTGGAAAGCTTTTACACCTAAATGTGCTTTATTTCATATTACAGCTAAAAATATCAAACACATTGGGCCTCATTCACGAAACGTTAGTACGATCAGATTTGATCGTAAAGTGTTGGTAATAACGTTTCTATGAACACGAACATACTACGAACAGTACGAACGAACAAATCCTACTAGGGGAAATAAAATGCAATTTTATGCAGGAATGCAAAATATAGTAAAGATCTTTATTGCATTGATCTCAACAAATTTGACAAGATGGCAGCTTCCCCCGCAACATGGTGGTGGAGCAGCTTGCATTGATTACAACAGGCGCCCCTAGACAGATGAGACACGCATGGATCAGAGCCCGACTTGTCCTTTAACATCCTCCAGAGCAGATGTGTAGTCTGGCCGGACGGATGAATCATGTCCTAATAAAAGATTGTTTGAAGGAGTTTTCTTCGGGACTGCAGCTGTGTTGCTGGTACCACAGTGTTTACAAGCACACACGACCTCCGTATGTCACGACCCCAATATGAAGCTCCGCCCTAAAGACTTTTCATTGGTTCTGCCACACAGTTTTTTTAAACTCTCCAATTGTTTCCACCCAGTTTTAGTGACGAAACCTGGGGGAAAGTCCTCAGTCTTTAGTTGAGTGAAGCGTTTAAAGACTGACTTGTGAGTCTGTAATAGGCTGCAACGGCGTATTTGCCGAATTGTCCATATTCATAACAATACCAGATTATCAGACTTGTAACTTGATCACATGGACTGAACGTCTACAAATACAATTTCAGAAGCATAATCCGAGGAGGCACAATAACTGATAAAAGTAAAGCATGGCAAGAAATTATTAATGCTGTCAATGCTGTTTCAGCAGAAACACAAACCGTTGCTGAGGTAAAAAAGAAAAAGAAAAAAGAAATGGTTCGATATGAAATTAGATTGCAAAAAAGTATAAGGAGAAGTAGGCGCATATTATCAGCCACTGGAGGACGGCAGGTCACTGTGGCACTATCAGACATGGATCAGAGGATCCATCCCATAATAGGACGACTAGACACCATTGGGTGTCCGGTCAGCATTGGAGTTGGACACAGATCAGATCCAGACTGCATCTTCATCAGATGGTTGGACTGTAACTGTTTCTTTTGTTTTTTTACAAGGCCAAATGTTAATGAGGTTTGTTTACTTGGTTACTTTTGATCAGTTCTTGTGACTCCTCTGCTTATGCTTCTGAAAACTCCACTGTTTCATGAGCGAAACATTTCCGTGTCTGCACAGTTCCTCTCTTCCCTCTTTTGGTCGGTTTACTTGCACACGACCCTTCAGTCTGCAGCCTTTTATGGTGTTGAGGGCGTTTACCTATGCAAATCGGCTTCAATAAGTATGCACATCCAATTTGCGAATGTTTGGTGTTCATCATGGATACACCTGTTCTCCGAACACATCGAGGTTTCACACATGTTTCATGAATCCCACGGTGGTGTTTTAGTACGTATGAACGAATTTACGAAAAGTTTAGTGAATGAGGCCCATTGTCTTGTCATATCACCAGAAAATCATCCCATGTGCTGTCACAGTGTCCACAGAAATGGCCTCTTATATATTGTCAGTGGAGCTGTTCCATAATGTGCTCTTTTGTTTTCTAGCTGAGCTCGTATATATAAATTCAGACCAAGCTAATATCATGGGAATAACGTGTAAATTATCTGGGTAGATTTTCATTTGAAATAACCTGCATCCAGTATCTCCTTCCATGATATACTGACACTCCAGTATTATATGTTAATAACAGGCGGATCTCCTGTTGTAATTGATTGTGCATAACCTTGATGTCTGCTCCATCATTATCAGAACAATGGGCTCATTAGCTTCAATGGTGGATGAATAATCAGTGTGTGTTGTCACCATAACTTCAAGACGTAAGGACACTGAGGGGGAAAAATAGTGTCTGAAACAGAGATGAAACGAATGACTGCTTTATGGCAAGTAAACATAAACAAAATGCTTAATGTGTCATGGTAACATTCTGCTCTATCAATAAATAGGTGCATTTGACATGCTCATAATTTTAGCACAATCAGAACAATGTGCTTGAGTTTCAGTGTTGGTGGCAGCTTTCGAGAGACATCAGCATGATTCAATACATCAAAGGTTGAGTGACACAGTGATGTGGGCTATGCCACTGCTGCCATCAGTGACATAACAGTGTTTCTTAGTGGTCACTAGGGAGGCAGCGCAAAGTGAAGCATTCTAACCCCCAACCCCTGTGAGTTATCTTTATTTGTTTTCACTCTCCCATCTCTATGCAGATTTTCCCCCCCTGTCTGTGGTCATGAATTCTAGCCCACATCTCTACAATACAAATACTGATCTGAGAACAGTTTGCCAGCAACCTGGCCATGGTTGTAACAAACGGTAAATCCCACAGGTGATTACCATGTTTTTGACCGCAGGCTATTGCAGCTTTGGACCAGTGAATGTAGCTGATCTACATTCACTGGTCCAAAGCTGCAATAGTCTTCTGCTTCTATTTCTAGGAATACTGCCCCTTGGACAAATGAAAAGACATAAACATTGTTTGAAAAATCAATGGCACGGCCTACAGACACCGTGCTGGATTCCCTCCGACCGCTGTCTTCTCCTCTCCCTCCTCATTGCTCTTTCGCTTCATCCCTTCTTTCCCTCCTCCATCTCCTCTCCCTCTTATTGCTTCGCGGTTCAGTCCTGGTAGGTTTTCACCAGCAGCCACATCAGCAACACAGTGATTAAGACGATCATGAAGTTGAGGAACAGCTCCTTCACTGAGCGGTCCATCCTGGTATCTGCCAAGGACAAGAGGGACCAGCCGCCAAGGACGGGAGGAGGGGAGGAGAGAAGGAGGGGGGTGTAGATTTGATGGGTATTTGTAAAAGAGGTGTGGCTCCTCTTTGGACACGTGCCCAAGACCTAACGGGGAAGAGGGATGGAGAGAGAGGAGGAACACCACAGTATGTTAGTGACTGAGAGTTTGAGACATAGCGATCCAAATCCGTATTCATGTGCTTGACATGTATTTTAAGAAAATACTGCTATACTGACAGTAATAGACAGGTATGAGCAACATGCGTGTGTGAGAGAGCAAGAGATTGCATCTATGTGTGTGATGTCTCAATGGCACATGTTCTTTTTGTGTGTTGCCTCTATTATCACAGATTAGAGGGATCAGAAGCTTCTCAGTGTTGTGCCAAATCTGATCATTCCACAGTTGCCATCAGTCAACAGAGAGAGGAGCCACAATATCCCCACATGTACGCACATGGAGGCATGCACGCACACCCCGCATACACAAAAAACATAAATACATACACAATCAGGATGGCAAACTGTTGCTATTGCATGAAAAGCTCCATTATGTTGTGCGTCAGATCATTCTACTTAGATTGAATGTTTACGGTTAAGTACTGTATGTCCCTTGACCCTAGGTCCCATGAAGCCCATTCAAAGCCCATCATATAATTACAAAGTCATAGAATAAATCTATACTGTCAATTGTTGAACAGTTGATGTTTTGGAGATCTGTGGTTTTCAACCATGCATACAAACATGACAAACATTAGTCAGGATGATATGCGGTGAGTGAGCTGTTACCTTTCTTCTTTTGGCTGTGGACTCGCTGTGAAGTAGAAGAGGAGAAACAGTGAAATTAAGAGAATGCTGAGGAGAAAAGGAGGATGTTCTGCTGGTCCTGTAGTGGCAGCCTTTCTCTTTCTTGACCTCTAATATCTTGTCACAGTGGAAACCAATATTTTCGTTTGTGGCAGGTCTTCTCTGTAGTATCTATTAGGAGCTGATCGTACTGCCGCTCTCAAACTTTCTGCAGTCCTTAGGGGCAGGGCCGACTCCTAAAGTAGTCAGTGGACTGCCCATGGTTCACATAGACACAGACTGATGTCACACACCAACTAAACAACCAATGGAGTGTGTTCGTTTTCACAATCATGTCACTCAGAATGACTCACACACATGCAGGAGAGACCAGGGGGTTATTTTTAAAACATTATTCGAGATAGGTGGATTATAGTTGCTCCAAACACAATACCCCCATCGTCTGATGGATGTAGGAGGCTGTTACAGCATCACCTGTCTGGGATGGAACTATGCACAGCGACAAAGAAGAATAACAGAATAACCTCTCCCAAAATGTAACATGCGGGGCCTCCTGTTGGCTTAAAGGTCTTAGGAGCAAACCATGTACTCATGTCATGGGTTTGAATCCAGTTGATGAACTCATATATTATCCATCTTCTTTCTCCCATCTTCGCTGTCACTGTGTACTATCTGTGTACTATCTAATAAAGCAGAGCTACCTTCAAAACAATCTTAGGAAAGCATGATATTATACAATCCCATCTGGTACTGCATGACAGTTCTTTCCACAGAGCCATGTGTTCCTATAGGATACAGTTTAGCTCTAAATTGTTCTCGCTAGCCAGCTGAAGGTGACTGTCATTTGTTTTTAGTAAACTGGATTACTGTAACAGCATTTTTACAGGCCTTCCAAACAAATGTATTAGAAAATTGCAGCTTATTCAGAACACTGCTGCTAGGATTTTAACTGGTACTAAAAAAAGAGACCACATCTCTCCAGTGCTGCAGTCACTGCACTGGCTTCCTGTGCGCGAAAGAATACAGTTTAAAACTCTTTTGCTCCTATACAAAGCACTAAATGACTTAGGGCCAGAATATATCGTAGACCTCCTTTCAAGTCATGACCCTGCCAGACCCCTCAGGTCTTCTGGTGCCTCCTCAGTGTTTCAAGGGCTCGGACTAAACATGGAGAAGCTGCGTTTCAATTTTATGCACCACGGGCCTGGAACAAGTTACCAGATTTTATTTGTCTTATTTCTGTAAAGCACTTTGAATTGCTGTTGGCACGAAAAGCGCTATATAAATAAAGTTGCCTTGCCTTTCTTTCTTTCTTTCTTTCTTTCTTTCTTTCTTTCTTTCTTTCTTTCTTTCTTTCTTTTTTGACACTTTTTGTCCTTCTCTCTCCAGCATACAAACATGGATGAACATGCAAACAGATGCCAGCGTGTACTTGCATTGCACAAGGGCCTGCTATGGTAGCTAGCGGGCTAGTTACTGATGGGTTCATCTGGCATGTTTATGGTGCAGTAGTAAAAAAGGACACGTTTAATGAGGTTCCCTTTGCATTCAATAACTTGTCATGAATAACAATGAGGAAGCCACTTTTATATATCACAACAAATTGTTGAAAAACGCAAAGAAATTTTGAAAAAAGTCTGTAATACACCATTACTAAGTCAGACAGACTGAGAATTTTTACAAAACTGGGTATTTAAGAATGTGAAACATAAATGTGAACAGTTGAGCAGTTGAATCATCTCTGCTTCTCTCTTGTTTGACTGCAACTTGATCGTGGTAGTATCGTACTACTACTAGAATATTTACTTTTTCTGAAATCACCTTTAAAATCACATGCAGCTCATTCGCTAAGAGCACCACAGAGACCCAGTGAATGTTCATCCTGTAGTTGATTTAACTGTCATATCACATCTGCATCAGCAGCAGCAGCAGTGTTGAAACCCCTCATTAGTCTCTCAGTGCGCTCTGATTGCTGATTGAACAGATTTAGATTTCAGGCATCAAAGCTATCACTTCCCAGTCACATCCTGTCCCATATTCACTTCTTCATCCTCTCCTGCCTCTCAAGCTTTACACACTTCTTTCCCCAGTGTTCGGCTCCAGTCAGACCTGATTTCTCTTTATTCAGCCCAGGTTTCTCTCTCTCTCTCTCTCTCTCTCTCTCTCTCTCTCTCTCTCTCACACACACTCCCTCTCACACAC
>CABFOS010141543.1:18195-28796 GCA_900660315.1 Diretmoides pauciradiatus
GGTTAGCACTGTCGCCTCACAGCAAGAAGGCCCCGGGTTCGATTCCCGGTTGGGGACGTGGGGACTTTCTGTGTGGAGTTTGCATGTTCTCCCCGTGCCTGCGTGGGTTTTCTCCGGGTACTCCGGTTTCCTCCCACCGTCCAAAGACATGCAGATTTGGGGCTAGGTGAATTGGGGAGTCCAAATTGCCCCTAGGTGTGAGTGTGAGTGCGAATTTGTCTGTCTCTGTGTTAGCCCTGGATTGACTGGCGTCCAGTCCAGGGTGTACCCTGCCTTCGCTCTATGACAGCTGGGATAGGCTCCAGCGCCCCCCGCGACCCTCAGTGGAGGATTAAGCGGTAGATAATGGATGGATGGATGGATAGAATTTGTTCTGCAGTGGAAGATACAGAAGAATCTAAAAATACTTGTCTCAGATGTTATTTTCAGATGGCAACTCAGCCTGTCAGGGTCTGTAGTATGTGTGGACGGTCCTGTTCAGTCTCAGTCTGTTGTCAGCACACTGCTTGCTGTGACTTTATCTTTTCAGTATCTGTCCATACCATTAAGTATGAATTAAAAAAACATTAACCCTTCATAATTTTCACATGATGCAGGGTGTCATTTTACAGTTTTCCTGGATCCTAGTAACATTCATAAAAGCAAAATATGTATTCTTAACAACAAAAACAACAAAAACCACAACAACAACAACAATAATAATAATACATTTTTTACAACATTTATTATAATAAAACATTTAACCTTTATTTAACCAGACAGGTAAAGAAAAATGTCTTTGTACAAAATGACAAAGGTCCAGCTCGTCATCAACATACAAACTTCAACTATGACTTTCATATAAGTTGTACTTTGGGTGACACAATATAATGTTCATCCCCTCAGAATCAAGAGCTGCATAAAACAAATCCCATTAGGATGACCCCCCCCCCAACTTGGGTTGTCAGGAGTCCTTGCCCATCCCCGTAAGCAGGTAGGCATACTGTCACACAGTTGAATAATGACTTATCTAGGAGACATCAGGGGACACGTAGAGTCCAAATTGGCTTGCACATGCATGCACTTCCATGGAAAGGTTGTTAAAATCATGCTTATCCTCATCTGACTTGGAGCCCAGATTCTATCCAAGATGACCTTGCCATACCCATTTTGACTGAACTGGGTTTGTGTTTTATTTTCTCACAGGCAAAAGGAGCTGTTTTTATCACTTAATCAAGACAGATTGCTAGCGAAAAATACATATGTATGTAGGCACTGGAGCTGGCCTCAGTAATAAACAATGTGTTTAGTCAACGTGGTCTCATGAAATCGAGTATAAATAGCACGCCACTTTTAAGGACGTTTCGAGTGTCATTTAACGCCGTTTACATGCATTGACATAAATGCAGGCTGCCAGCCTGGTCTCATATGGTCCGGTTGTTTGCAAACTGGAAAGTCCGGACTAAACAAGGATGGTGTGAATGCGCCTGCTTGTAAAGTCCGCGTATGCGGCGACATCAGCACCACGGAGGCGTGGAAAAAAATGACATTTCGTTTGTGGATTTTGAAATGAAAATAAAACTGTTAAAAAAACAGAAAACCAACTGTTTTGTTTTCATTCATTTAATTTATGTTTCTGAAAACAATAGAACAACAGAACAGCCAGAATTTCTAATAGCCTTGCGTCTCTCACTAGTGCGTGTGTGTGACGTGAGGGCTGCGTCTGGTACGCGCACGGTTATGGAGTCAAGATGAGGCCTGGGGCTCAGGGTAGACTGACAGGGCAACATAGCTAGAGAGCATCCCGAACCCCCGCCTCTTCCTGTCTGGACACGCCACTCATCTAACCCCGCCCCCCACGTCAAAGAGAGGCCAGAATGTTTTGCAGCGCAAAAAAAGTTTTGTAAAGGCAAAACAAAGTATTGTAAAGGCAAAACAGTTTTATAAACGCAGAAAAAGTTTTGTAAATGCAAAAAAAAGTATCGCTAATGCAAAAAAATATATAATTTATAATAATTACATGATCATTTATGTATTTTTTGTTTACAATACTTCACTTACATTTACAATTTATATTTTTTGTTTACAATACTTCACTTATGTTTACAATGCTTACTGGCCTCATCTTGACTCCATAGCATGTCTTTAGAAACCTCGCTTCTATTTTATTGGATTTGTAGTTTTGGGGCCCTGGTCTCGACCCCCCCTCGGTCTTGGTCTCGACTCGGTCTCGACCCGGTCTGGACTTGGACTCAACCAACGCGGTCTCGGCTACCGCCCTGGGTCCAGCCACATACTAGGTTTTGACCTAGTCTTGTTTTGTCTTGCAGCAGTGACTTTTGTTTGTGATGTGAATATTATATGTACTGTATATATAGTTTGTAAAATAATTGAAATATTACATTGGGAAATTACATTCTGAAATAATCCTTGATTCTTGCAGTCAGGGCGCTGGGCAGAAAGCATGTCTCTTAAATACACTTTTTAGAAGTCTTATTCTCACCGCGTAATTATTAGAGCACAGCTTATTTTCATTATGAAACTGAATCTTTACATTCATGTACATGTAGTCAAACCATGTTTGGGACCTAAGGCAAAAGATGTGAATGCGACCAGCAGTAGTGTGGGGTTTTGATTTCTTATGTTGTATTACTTTATTTGCAGTTCAGGTTGGTCAGAGAAAGTTTGACCCACGTTCATAAATTACTCTTAAATTAAATCAACAGATTTTTTTTATTTTGGTGGCTTAATTCCAAGTAGCATTTAAAGGTTTTAAAAAGCCGTTAATAATAATAATAATAATAATAATAATAATAATAATAATAATAATAATAATAATAATTACTTATTGTATGTACTGTCTATACAGTCTGAGATTGTGGAATTTTCATGCTGTATATTAAACATGTATGAAAGTCAACTTGAGTAGGAAAGGGAGACCAGAGGGTTTGGTGGGAGGAGCGTCTATTTATTTTATTCTCCCAGCAGGAGTCCAATTTTCTGCTGCATTACCAGTGATTTAATTGAACTAATTCTATGCTACATTACGAGCATAGCAGAGGCAGAGAGAGAGAGAGAGAGAGAGAGAGAGAGAGAGAGAGAGAGAGAGAGAGAGCATCGGGATGTGTGTGTGACATTACATAATGGTCCCTCCTGGGCATTTTGAATGGCCACCTATGGGTGAATGGCTACACGCGTGTCAGAGGAACTGTCATCCATCAATATCTTTAAAGGGGAATGTCGCGTTTGTTGTCACTTACGAGAGAAAAAAACAACTAAAAATCTGATAGAAACTAAACGTTGCGCACATGGCCTCGTTTTATGTGAGATGCTCACTCAGGAATCATGGATGACATCATTTTGGTTATTATTATTATTATTATTTTCTGCTGATATGCCTAATAAGAAAGCTTGCGTAAGTAACACAACAGCTTGGGCAGCGTTTTAGACTGAAGTAGCAATACGAAGGCAACCATATTGATTTGAATGAGTGTTTTTGCCATCTGATGATGGAAATATTTCACGTCAGTGAGTCTTTTTACGACACCAGTAGACGCGTTACACTCTGTGAGCAAATCAGTTCAAGTGGCAAATTTCAAGAGGAGATGCGATTTTATTCATCCAGAAACAGCATTTGAAATCGGAATAGTCCGAAAATTTGATTGGGGAGTCCCTCATCGTCATCATCATCATCATCATCATCATCTTCGTCGTCGTTATCATACTGCTCTGTGGCCAATAGCGCGCCGTCACATCACCACCAGCGTGACGTCACATGAGCGGCTTGCAGCCGATAGGTCGCTCCTGTTCTTTAATCAGGCTTAGTAACAGCCGACGTTAATTAATCGATAGACTATGATCAGTACTTTTCACGCATGAGCGGAACAGTTTTCTGCATAGGGTTATAGTGTTAAGCCGTAAGTAGGCTACGAACTCTAATGCCTCTGTTGGAGGTGCATCTATAGAACAAGCGCTCCAAGATTCCATTTCTTGCAAAGAAGATTCACTTTAAAATATATATATATATACCATTTATGCTATTTATCTGCCACTGTTATCCAGAGTGAGGGAGTGAGGCTCAAGCACATTTCAACAGGACAGGAGCTGTTGTGGGGATTGAACCTGTGATCCTCCAGTATTCAGTCTCAAGAAAACCAGAACATGGGTGTAGTTGTTGTTCTACCAAGATATATACTGGTACCTGTATGTATTTGTTAGGTTTCAGTATTTATGAACCTTACAGTAGTCAAGAACCTTTGGATTATAGGATTTAAGTCTCACAGACTTAAAGCAGTCAAGCAGCAGCTTGATGTGTGCCTTCTGTCTTGTAAAGCAAATCCCAAAGCCTTAGCCAGCAGATTCTAGGGTTCTGCTTTAACTATTGTGGGGGATAATCATTAATCCTCAAACTATCCTTGAGGACTATGGAAAGCAATGAGGTTCTTTTCAACATATCATTGCAATGTCATAATGTCAAAACAAGTCTGGAGTTCATTGGATTCAAAGGCTTTTTTCTGCATGCAGTTTAAAAGCAAATGTGCACTTCACATTGTAGTGGAAGAGGGAGAGCCACATAAACTTCCATTTATGAGAAGACCGCCTATAAAGCCATCACAAGGTCTGTTAAAATGCAACCTCTCTGTAATATTCATATTCATGCAGAACCCACAGCAAGATGTGTCCAAATGACTAAAACCAGCAAAGCTATAGAATGTTTCTTTTGGTCATTTTTATTTATTTATTTATAATTTATTTTCATACCTTGTAGGCAATTACTAAGGTTCCAGTGTTCCTGCCTACACAATTATAACATTCGTTTACTGAGGCAAGTGCAGCACTGGTCTTACAATGGACTCTCCCTTCACTTTCTGTCAGCCAGTTGAACATATGTGCTGTACTTGTTGTTAAGGATCCATATTACAAGTACATCAGGAAAGTTCAGCCGCTTTTCCTTGTTACTGTATATTGTGCTATGGCTTATTGACCTGGTTTGACCTCGCATCGGCTTGGCAGAGATTGCGGCAGCACCTGAATGAGGGCTGTATACTAAGCTCTCTCTTGCATCCAAAACATCTTAAAGGGCATCAGGGGGTAAATGATGGCGGGCATAGCTAGGAACGAGACAGGAAACTCAATACAAGCAATGGAGCACTTTGCGTCCGGTTATGGTGGGGGTATCGTTATTCCCTTTTGGACATTCCCTTCCCGCTGTGCTTTTAGCCCCGGTCTGCTCTCCTAAAAGGGTTTCCCAGGCTCAAGTCCTCTTTTCAGAAACCATGCAGTGTTTCCGTTGCCAGGGGACAAAGCCAAAGAAAGAAGCATGCCATCAGTGTTCATTTTAGACCTTGTATCTCCAAAAAAAAGTCAACTTCTCTAGAGTTGAGGAAAGGAATGGCTCGTTTGGCCCACCCCGGGCACCAATTGAACCCCATTATTTTCCCATTGACTACAACTCACTCAATTCAGCTTTACAATACATCATCAATGCCATTATCAGCGTAAAACTTTTTTTTTCCACGGTCCAATGTCCACAATGTTGACTTGTCCATCACAGCAAACACTACACGGCTTCTTCTGGATTGGCTGCTCACAGGCTGCGGAGGCTTTTTCTGCAGGACAGCCTGAAGAACCTGAATGATTCAGAGTGAGTCAAGTGCTTCCCCTGTCTGACAAAGCATGGTGCTGTTGTTCTATGGTGATGACTATAGAAGCCTCCAGTACTCTGGGCCCTCTTTTAATCTTCTATTATGATAAGACCAGCATCCCTAATTCAGTTCCCCCATGGCTTAAATGAGAAATTACTCTCTCACCCTCATGTCTATCAACTTACTTATAGTCAGAATACCAAGTTATGGTTGGCAAGGCTTTTTAAATTGACTTTGGAGTTCCTTGCATCTCTCCACCATTTTTTTTCTCATTAGATCTTGTTTTTTTTAAAGCACACAGCACTTCGATTTTTACCTAACACATATTTAACTATTACCATTTCTGTCTCTTTCTGTCTGACTCAGTTTTTACCTGCGAGCCATCAGGCTACTGAACTGCTGAACACTATCACTTTTAACACTTTTTTGCACTTTAAATGTCACTGCTGCTACTCTGATACTGTGACTGTGCTGTTATTCATGCCCTTCCACTGTGCCTCATTGTTTTTGTTTTGCAATTATGCCTTTTGTTGCTTTTAATGTTCTTGCCATATTTTAGTATTTTTTTTAGTATTTCTTGCCCTTTTAATATTTGATCTATTTATTACACAAAGTTGAGTTGGCTCTGAGCCCAAGATTTTCATGGCCAAAACGATGTAGCATTGTTTCTGTGCATATGACAATAAAAAACTTGAACTTGAACTTAGTGGTACTGAAGACCATACATCTGTCCTAATACTGCAGCTGTCGCTGTCAACTCAAATGTTAAAACTGAATATGTATACTGCACCACAAAACTCAAATCAAGCACTAACCTCTTTATTAGCCTTTTATTGTTATCGTTATTATCCCCTGAGGTACTGGTCCTTATACAGGGCTTTCATTATTATCCCACTGACCAGTTGTGGGGAAAACAATCAACACTAAGACTGCAAAATATCTTCATATTGTTAGTAAAACAGGGTACAGTAGGACACTATATATTCATCCATCCATCCATTATCTACCGCTTAATCCTCCACAGAGGGTCGCGGGGGGCGCTGGAGCCTATCCCAGCTGTCATAGAGCTGGGTACCCCCTGGACTGGACGCCAGTCAATCCAGGGCTAAAACAGAGACAGACAATTCACACTCACAGTATATGTATATATGCAGTATATGTACTGCTTATTTATTCTTTTAGATTTCATGTGCACTTTATGTTTTTTAATGTCTGCCAATGTAACATCTAGGGACAAACTTTGCAAATTAGCCGTGGCTAGAAATGTTATGATATATGACACAAGACTTTCTTGAAATGTTCTATGTTTATGTATCTGTCCCTATTCAAATAAACAATCAATCAATCAATCACACTCACACCTATGGGCAATTTGGACTCCCCAATTAACCTAGCCCCAAATCTGCATGTCTTTGGACGGTGGGAGGAAACCGGAGTACCCGGAGAAAACCCGCACAGGCACGGGGAGAACATGCAAACTCCACACAGAAAGCCCCCACGTCCCCAACCGGGAATCGAACCCGGGGCCTTCTTGCTGTGAGGCAACAGTGCTAACCACTACACCACCGTGCCGCCACCACTATATATTCAATAATATAAAGCTGTGGCAGGCTTTTTACCCTACTGTATGTGTCAGATTGGGGGTTGTGGATGCAGCATCAACCAGGCTTTTGATATAATACCTTTTGTGATGGTTATAATAGAAAAACAACCCATTCTAACATGAACGCTTGAATCTCTCGCCAGCTTGAATGCAGGTGAAAACAAAAGGATGGTGATGATGCCACGAGTCTTTAAAGGGGAAACCCAAACAAAACGGGAACTGTCCCATCGTTTGGACTTGATGACGTCACCAATCACTATAATCGCTATAATATTCCTATATGGGACTAGGATGTCTGTTGTGTTCAATAGTGAGTTAAGTGATTTCATCATACGTAATTGTATTTGTTTTCAACTCCTATGATATAAGTTCGCTATTCCTATAATATTTCTATAGGCACTATTAGAAATATTACGGTGCTATTTGAATAAATCATTCATTAATGAAATAAATGCCTCATAGGGGCAGCTAGGCAGGACTTCTTTCTCTTCAGGGTATATCTTCTTTAGATCAGCTGTGGTGAGAGACATGTTCACATGCTCACCGCTGATCGCACTGTTTAAATAATTGATCCAGGTACAACATGGGAGGACTCCGAGCTGGGGTGGATGTCCCCTTTAAAGAGCCGGGTGACTACAGCGACAGCGACCAGCAGCAGCAGCAGCGACAGGCGCGTCGTAGTAAAATGCGGTGCTGAGAGAAGAGGAGGAGATAGACACAGGCCTACAGATAGATAGAAAGAGGAGAGATAGATAGAGAGGCGGATAGAGAGATAGAGAGAGAGAGAGAGGCCAGGCCACCCGGCGGAATATTCCTGCCCCCCTCTCTCCCTCTCCTCCCCCTCCCCTGTAGAAAGCAGAGGAGATCCGTCGTCCTCCTGTCGGACATGTGGTGCTTCGTCGTCCTCCTGTCGGACATGTGGTGCACCCAGCAGTAGTAGCAGCAGCAGCGGGCGCAGCACTGTTTTTTTTACATTATTTTTTTAT
Source organism: Diretmoides pauciradiatus (assembly GCA_900660315.1). Classification (NCBI taxonomy): domain Eukaryota; kingdom Metazoa; phylum Chordata; class Actinopteri; order Trachichthyiformes; family Diretmidae; genus Diretmoides; species Diretmoides pauciradiatus. Next base: position 26,409 of record CABFOS010141543.1, read on the forward strand.
TGTTGTTGTCGTTGCCTTCTTTTGTCTTTTCATCTTCTTTCTGTCCTTCGGGTATGAGCTTGCTGGGCGGCTATAAGAAAAAGACCAGTTACGATGGCTATGAATCTTTGCAGTTGGTCGATAGCGGAGAGAGCTTCGGTGTCGGAGGAGGAGGAGGAGGAGGAGGAGGAGGGAGGAGCGGCGGCAGTTCGCTCGGAGGCTCCATAGCGGCCACGCTCGGACCGAAGGCTGCAGCAGGCCCGCTGAGGGAGGACTGCAGCACCATGGACAGCTCAGGTAGGACTCCTCTCCTCCTCCTCCTCCTCCTCCTATTCATCCTCCTCCTATTCATCCTCCTCCCCCTCCTCCTATTCATCCTCCTCCTCCTCCTCGGACGGCCTGTAGGCGGCTGCAGGGGCTCCCCAAGTCCCTACAATATAGGTCCGCATTACACCGCTGAACCCCGTTTGATGAATAGTCTAGATGTCAGTGTTTCTCAACCAGTGGTCCGGGGACCACCAGTGGTCATCGAGGGGGGCTCCAGGTGGTCCCCAGCTAAATTAGATTAGAACTTTACTGTCATTGTAACACATACAACGAAACTGAATGCCAACCAAGTCAGTGCATCAGTACAACCAATATATAAAAATAGCTAAAAACAGTTAAAAAAGAAAATAGAGATAAAAGATAAATAGAACTAGATAAATACTAGCTAAATAAAACAAACACACTTAACCATACATTCTCTGTCATTGCACATTCCCTTATTGCACTTGAAACCTACTGTACAGATTATTTTGTAGCTGCACTGAGTGTGATGATGGATCGTTGGGAACCAAATGGACCCTTATGTCTGTAACAATAATTTAACTCTGAGAGTGTAAAACGAAACCAAATGGACCCGTACACTCTCAAGAGTTAAATTATTGTTAAACACCTGCATTACTTAATTTACAAGAAGTTCATCAATGCAGCATTGGAATTCTGGACAAAATCTAACAAAATATTCTAAGTTTTGGGTCTGAGAGGCGAAATCTGATCAAAGGGTCCGTGGCTCTAATGACGACTAAATAATGGTCCTTGACATGAAAAAGGTTGAGAACCACTGGTCTATGTTGTGCTCAGCAGCCCCATCTGAGAAGAGTTGTTTTCTGGGAATTGCACAGTAAATGACCGTTTCTCCACAGTACAGTAAAATACAGCGTGAAGCTATACATTGTGGGCGTTTAGCATTGTATTCATGTGTTTTGATTGGCTCTTCTGTGCAAAATACTGTACAAATACAATAATTAACTGGTTGCACTGCTGCCAGTATTTTGCCTATAATTGGCCTAATTTAATTAGTAATGTACTGTGAGGAAATGTATGTACAGTATAGTGTAGTTTAGGGAAAGACCCATGGGGATGGGGTAGGTTAGGGTTAAGGAGCGATCAAAGGTGTATGCTGTCTGTTATGAACTTTTTTTGTATTTTTTTATTTGTCTTAGTGACGTAGGCATTGCTTTATTGAGAGTGAAATGTTAAAAAAAGTAGCAGAGGGGGGCAGTGAACAATACATTTTCTCACATGACATATTCTGTCATTGTGGTCACAGTGGAAGTAAACCATACCCCGTGTTGCTGGGAAACCCCCTAGGACCCCTCACACGGGCCACTTTGGGAACCACTGGGCTATTGCATGCATGGTCTTCTTCTTCGTGTGGGCGGGATGGAGTTGTTCATCCTCATTCCCCAGGCTCGGGGTCGAGGGCTTATCCTTTTACCACCCCGGCCTGGGGAATAGGATCACCCGGGGCTACACTTCCGGACACAATAATAATAATAATAATAATAATAATCTTTATTTTTGTCACATGTCATACAACGTGCACACACACATTGGCGGCCGTGAAATTTTTTTTTTTTCATCCAGGACCGACAGACCACGCACCCCGCCGGGTGCCCGGTAGACCGGGCAGTCCAGGATGACATGCCCTGCGGCTTGTTCCTCGGCGCCACATTCACACGCCGCACAGGACGCCAAGCCCCATCTGTGCATAGATGAGCAGAAGCGTCTGACGCTAGTCCGGAGACGGTTGAGCCTCGTCCAGGCCAGCCTGGGCAGGTCCATCCCGGGGGGGAGGGGCCTGTGACTGGGACGAGGCTCCGGAGCCTGGAGGTGTTCGCCTCCCACTCCGTGCGCCAGACGTAGTCCGCCCATCCGGCCGCACTGATGTTGAGATCTCCGCATTTCTGCAGGAGATCCCGTGCGGCAGGCACAAATGGGTGTCTCGTCTTGAGGCGCCGGGGAGGCTCTGCTGTTGCAGCGAGCCTGTCGTGGAGCAGATGGTTAGGCTCCACGGCCCGGCAAGCGAGACGTGCTGTGGCTCCTGCGCGGCGGTATTGAACATTGACACTGGCTTTTTTTTTT
>CABFOS010141551.1:0-14300 GCA_900660315.1 Diretmoides pauciradiatus
GTGGCAAAAAAAATTAGACACAGACACAATTCAGTCGCCTGTATATCTAATACGTATTAGATATACAGGCGACTGAATTGTGTCTGTGTCTAATTTTTTTTGCCACCACAGTGAAAAGCCAAAGTCTCATTTCATAGCCTGTACTCATTATGAGCTTATGTTTGATGTGCACAAGGTCTAGAGTTCAACTCCTAGCTCCCACTAATAGTACACTCTACTGTGTCCTCGTGGATAATGCAAATACTTTTGTATGAAGTATGAATAAGTTGAGGAAAGTATCAGACGCGTAATGTATAGAGAACTTCAGAGACTTTTGGAACATAAAGCCGTGGTTCTGCCTCCCTACATGGTTAGGAAACCAAAACTCCTCTACATGAGAGAACACATTCACGCCTAAAGTCGACCTGCTGAGTGTAAACGGGTAAAAGCTCAGATAGCTCAGCGTGGGATGAGCGCCTGGTTACACCTTTAACACCTGTGATTCATTGATCCGCTGACTCATTGATTCTGGACTGCAGAGCGTTTCAATTTTCTCTCTGGATGCTGACTCTTTGTTATTAACCCTTTGATGCACAATATGGGTCAAAAACTACCCGTATTCACTTCCTATGTTATTTCATGCATGGCTGAGTGTTTCTTTGCTCAATCTTTTGAAATCAATTTCTTTCGTCACTTAATATTCCACATATTCATTAAATATCTTGTTTTTGATGAGCACAAATCATTATTTTAATCTATGAACAGACATAGTTTTTGTATTTCTACATCGATTTTACTGCAAACACACTTACAATGCAACGTCTTATTTTACTATTGTTTTACCTCAGGAAATATCAGAATCAGAATCAGAATCAGAAAGAACTTTATTGCCAAGTAAGTTTTCACATACAAGGAATTTGTTTTGTCTTTTTGGTGCTACACAGAACATAAATTAGTTTAAAAAAAAGAGTAGAATAAAAATAAAAATAGTAGAGATAAAAAATAAAGAATAAAAAATAAAAAATAATGAACATATTTACAATAGGAAAAACAGTATGAATTTGCGGGATATTCTTATTTTCCTTGAATAACAGGATTAACAACAGGATGTGCAAAAGTATTTACAATGGAATGTCCAGTTATTCAGTTATGGAATAACAGGAGTGCATAGTGCAGGATTGTGCAGTTAAGTGTAAATAATATATCTTCATGGATATTATGAAAGTGCAGAACACAGTATCGACAGCCATAGCAATGGAAAGTTCCACTCAGGTACTATATCATAGTTATTGTAGCCTAGAACACAGTGCGACAACATTAGGTGCTTAGGCTGAATGTCAGCTCCCACCATGCAGCTGGAATCTCTCCCACAGCCCTTTTAAACGTGACAAATTTGCCAGAGGCCCTGATTCATATGCCTTCTCCACAACTGCTCCTCATCGCTGTGCAGATCATAAATCCTTGGTCATACTGTAGGTGAACTTGCCACATGACTCCCTGCAGTAGGCCACTCGCCCTTAGCACAACTGTCTGGTCTACCCGACCATATTTCATGAGTCAAAGCCTCTATAGGCATATGGGCAGATGTATGCATTTTAATTGGATTGTCCTCGTGGACCCTTGCTGAGAGTGGTTCTTTGAGGTATAAAGGATTGATGCTCTGTGCTTCTCTCTACCAGTTCACACCCTTAGGCATTTCTAAGAACTGGTGAAGGAGATTTGGCTTTGAACACAACATGTTATGGTAATGAAGTACAGTATATATTATAGTATGTGATGTCAGGTTCAGATGGCTTGACTGGAATGGCCAGAGAGTGTAACACAGCATGCTGTTGTCATCTCTACTCTTTCTCCTCCAACCTGCCTGGCTGCCCAGAAACCTTATTTTGTGCTACACGCAAGCAGATCAGAGGCAAAGCCAATCTCCTCAGGCATCCGTCTGGAATGAAAAATATGTGTGTTTAAGAAATAAGAAAGAAATGTGGGACGGAAAAGATTGGAAGACAAATCGAATGTGCACAAATGTGACACGCCCCAGTAAGTAACATGTACGCTGTATGACTTGGCAGCCCCTGCGACACGGCGAGTGAATTTCAGAGCAAATTACCTCTGCCCACTTTCACGACCCCTATACCAGTTCCCACCGTGGAGGCTTGTCAATGTAAGGTTAGGTGCAGAGCCTCTGCAGACAACATACTATAATTCACCATCCTGCCTGGGCAGAGCCCCCGAGTAAAAGCCAACTTTCTGGAGAGACATTGCGGCTAGTGATGTCTCAGCCATCACACATCCTCCCAGAACAAAGAAATCATTCTGCAGTAAATCCATCACCCAGGTGTGGATACACACCCCGAGTTTCTCTTGCTCTGTCTCTCCCTGCTTCTCTCTCTCTCTCTCTCTCTCTCTCTCTCTCTGTTTCTTTTGCATTCCCTTTCTCTCTGACCCAGCACTCTCCGATTGAAGGTGAGATTGTGATGGATAGAGCCTGCAGCCATTGCACAGCTCCCTAGCCCAAGAGACCTAAGGGTCCCCTCACAACACACTGCAGCTAGTACCACCCATCGCATCAATGCCTCTGTGATGCAGTGGACTGAGAACAGACATGTGTTGCATGCACACACCGAAAACATACACCTACAGTGCATGCATACAAGCACAAACATTGACATCTGTTGCCACCCACCGCGTAGGCACCCTTCTAATGTAGGATACTGAAATCAGCCTAACTTTCAAATAGACAGACACACGTTTGCTCTGCGTCTCGCCACCCCCCGACGTATACACAATGGCTCATCAGGCAGGGAAATCAAAAGTGCTCTCCCCAGACTCAAGGAGCACTGCGGCTGTTATTGTACCAGAGCCCCTTAATGATCAGCATCTGTTCCCCTCTTGCTGCTAGCATCAGCTGAGCCTTTACTGTGATACTTCATAGCCCAAGTTTCCTCACTCTAACTTGACTGGGGGAAGGGGGAAAAAACAACATTCATGGATGTTGTCCCTCTCTCCCTGCCCCCACAGAAAATCCTGCTGACTATGGTCAAAAATGTGATTTAACATGGTGCTTGTTTGAGAGTAGATATATGGTATGCAATTTTTTTTGTTTTTTTTCAACGTAAGCATATTTTCACAGGTATATCCTATGCGATAGCTCCAGGTCATACATTATTTGCTAGCAGCTTACAAAGTATACAAGCCTTTGATATCAAAACACAGAACTGTACTCTATGTCTGACAGTTCAGATACATGTCAGTGTTTGATGTTTGCACACTTACGGGCAATCTTAGCTTAGCCTTTAACACGTCTTTGTTCACCTGTGCTGATTCACGATAAGATAAGATAATCCTTTATTAATCCCACAGCGGAGAAAATTTCAGTGTTACAGCAGCAAAAGGCATAAGCACAAGTTTAACAGGATAGCAATGCTAATTAGCTGTCTATCTTAAAATATATGTAACTTTTTCTCGTCCCATGTTGCACTTGTTCTATCTTCATTAGCATTCAGGCACAGTCTTGTCATAAAATCTCAAGTTCCGCCCACAGTGTTTGAGTCCCAGCAGGGGTGACAGTCACCTGGGAGGGAGTTGCCAGATTTTTTAAAATACCCCCCTCCTCTTTCCTTATTTTAAGTCAATGCCCAGCAGACTGAAAAAGAGGACAATTCCCTTGGGAAATTAGGAAGTGTCAGAAGCTGACCAAAGTGTTAGGGTGCAGTAATTATGTTAAGTTAATAAAACAAGATGTTGCTCTCTGCTGCTTTATTCCCATGTCTTACACATACTGTAGACATGTCATGTTTTCAGCCTCTATCTTGACGTCTTGAAGTCTTCTTTCTTCCCCCATGATAACGCAGTTGTTTGCTGCTTATCAGACAATGCCAATGTATTACCGAATGCCAGATGTGACTTGCTTTGGGACTCGGTGTACATCTGTTTTGGTGACACTGGCGGTGTCAAGTGATTCTTGTGGCGAATGTTCTTACAGCTTGCCGATCAGGCGAAACAGGCTTTAGGGCTTCTACTTGCTTAATGACAAACATATAACTCATTTAACTCTAATTCTCAGATGTTATTAGACAAGCATGTGAATACTATCTTCACAGTGCAGCTTCTGATGTGGGTTTTAACATATCTGTTTTTAATGAAGCACATATGCGTCTAACCATTCTACAAATGCTGCTGTGTCAGGGTGTAGTGCCTTTCGCTGCCTTTTCTTCAAAGTAGCCCCTTTGTGCACTCGGCTTTTATGGGTTGATGTAAATTTTCTTTCATGGCTGCAGCGGAATCACTGTTGATCCTTATCTCTTTCAAATCCACATATTTATCGTCAGCAGAACACTTTTTAGTGCCTGAATCTGGCAGTGGTGGCAAATTATCTAAGAGCAATGATGAAAGTCATTGACCATGTTGTGGTTTGATTGTATTCCTATTGTGTTGGCCTCAGACACCTGCGGCCCCTTCGGCTGTTCGCTTTGTTTCCTTACAAATAAGAAACAATAGGAAGCATTTTAGATTCATTCATACTGACTAATTTATGATTCATATCTACCACCTGTGGCTCACTGTGTGGTGGGTTATTGGAGGGTTGAGTGAATGCTTGGGGGGTTATGTTTCACTTTTTTGGTGATAAGGCGCCTTTTTATAATACTGTTATCTATTGATTGCTGCTATTGTACCACTGAATTGCATTCATGCATTTTCTATTCATAGTCAAATACAAAATGTGTTTCTTCTCACACCAATTATAGTAATACTTCCAAAGCCCCTTTTCCTCTGCTAAATACAGAGTTCGTACAGTCATGAAAAACATTTTTTTTTATTTCCAGGCCTGGAAAAGTGCTTTTAAAAGAAATTCTGTAACGTTCAAAATATAATTCATTTGTGTCATTTAAGGTGTATGCTTTGGAATTCTCATTTTTTCCTCACTTTTTCACGTATACACTGAGAAATTTGGTTTATAGTCATTGAAAAGTCATGGAAAAATCATGGAAATCCATTGGCCAAATTGTGTATGAACCCTGTATATATGGATGGTCAATAACTGCACCCTCTCCCATTTCATTGACATGAATTGCTACGTAAGTCAGACCATCTGGCTGCTTTTGACCACTTTCTCTCATCACCTCTCTTACAGAACACAGACCCTGTTCATGACATGCTGCTAGATGTGATAACGTGGGTGGGCATCCTGCTGTCGCTGGTCTGCCTGCTTATCAGCCTCTTCACCTTTTGCTTCTTCCGGGGCCTCCAGAGTGACCGCAATACCATCCACAAGAACCTCTGCATCAGCCTCTTCATCGCTGAGTCCCTGTTCCTGGTTGGGATCAATCGGGGCGACCAGCCGGTAAGACTTCTAGTGGAGAGTTGTCATACCGATTGAACAAAACACAATCTGGAGCTGCACTGGATTTCAGGAACTGGAATTAGGGGCCACATTCTATAGGTCAAGTAGGCAATTCGTTTTTCTTACCTACAATCAGGGTAAGAAAATACAACCATAATATATATGGACGCTATTCTGGCCTGAAGGTGCATCAGACACAGCTGAATATTTTCAGGGGAAAGCAGGTAGTTCAATATTGAGGTAGTATATTAGACTGAATGTAATATTTATATTTAGTTTATTGTTGTTTTATTCAGTGATTCAGTGGAGCTACTGGGCTATGCAGTTCAATTCAATTCAAAAATGTGGCCATGACCCGGCCCTTTAAACTCCCGCGCTCATATTTCCCGATTCCTCCAGAAAAAAAAAATCAGGTTATAGCGTTCACGTCCCAAGTTATGACTTTTAAGCAGTGTGTCTCAGTCTTTCTTATCTTCTGACAGAAGAGGAGGAATACATTAGTGGTAGGTGGGGTAGGCCTAGCCGTTAGTCGTGACCAATCAAGCCACCTCTTTTCCTTCCCGTGCACTCTATGTGACGGTGCTCTGACAATTTGGTGATAAAAGAGAACAGTTACGCCACAAAAGCGAAAACTGCACCTCCCCATCACAAGCAAATACTGTACACGGTCTCGTTAACCAATCAGGAAGCGTTTTATAAAGAACAAACTTGGATGGATATTGAAATTCCTTTAATGTTGTTCTTTGTGTGTGTTTGCTGCTTACATGTACTTGCAGTTCTGTATTAGGTGACAATCATTCACACCACAGTCATGTATGGTTGAATCAAGTGGAAAATATTGCATCCTGCTTGATACGAGGGATCGATTTCAAAGTCAAATTGGCCGACATATCCATAAAAAGGGTTTGTAGTCTTTTGAATAAGACCTTTTCATGCGCGCTTCACTTACGACATACAACACGTCTGCGCTTTTGATCTGAGCAGGCGGACAACACGAGCGCAATCCGTTATCCTCGGCACCAAAATTGCATTGCGCTCCCTGATCTTTACCGACACGTCGCCTCAGGTTCACGGCGAGTCACCAAAATACCAAACCTGTAAATGTCACAGTCTCACAAAGTGACACCATCCACTCCCGTGAAAATTAGAGCCCTTAGTTTTTAGAGTAAAAAATATTTTAGGAAGACGTAACTCCGGATGACATGTCATGCTGTGAGTGGTGCTTTTCCACAGAATCCCAGTGGCCCAGAACTTAATGTGATTCTGCCTGGCTCATTGAGATGAAAGATTGAGAGAAAATAATTGGATGCGTTTTAACGTTCCCTCCATGGGTGTACAGATGAAGACACACAAAAATAGACTTACATACCCGCACACCACTCTCTCACACACATGCACACGGACCCACACATTCAAATGCGAACTCACTCACTTGGACTCCCACAGTCTGTTTTTCTATTAGTTGTTGTACATATACTCACTGGCACACACGCGCTCATCCAATCACCCTACGCCACCCGTAGAGGGACCAGACCCCCTCTTGGTGCTGTTGACTATAAAGCTGCAGATAATCTGGATTTGGCCAATCAATACGCCCAACCCTCTTCTTTAATAGCTTCAGTTGGATGGCGTCATTTTCCTGTAGGAGCTCAGCTGTGGTAGCAGGGGGAGGCATGCATAGACCAGGGGTTCTCAAACTATGGGTCCCGACAACTAGGGGGTCGCCAGATGTTTTCTGGGGGACGCTAGATGATTGGAACTCTCTGGCAGCATGCATGGGAGTACAGTAAATGTCAATATGAAAGAAATGTATAGATTTCAATTTCGTCTATCCCGCATAAATCGGGGCGTTTTGTTACTCTAAGCACAAACGACTATTTTCGAGTGATACGGATGCTAATGGGATGGAAAGTTACTGTACATAACAGCTCATGAAGTATAATGTCAAATGTATCAAGAACCATAGCGGCACAAATTGTAATTTTTACAGCAAAAATCACCATGAACGGCAGTAATTGTATTCAACTGCACGGAGTTTGTACGTGTACTTAACTGTGCTGTTATTAGATCGAACAACGGTGAGTTGGAATGATGGGGTCGCAAGACTTTTAGATGTCACGTTTGAGGTCAATGTGAAGTCATTACTGTATATATAGGGTGGCAGAAGAGTTCTACCTACACATTGTCTCAAGCATGCCATTTTTTCTCGCTAATGAGGAAAAGTACACACTTAGCTTTGCACTCTTAGAAAAAAGTGGGAGTGATTGTGATTTAATTAGCACCACTGGAGAACCAACAATAGCCTGGTTTTGATCTTTAATTGGCCTCTATACTGATACGACAATGGTCCATGCAAACAGTCCACACGTTTTTATCAGTGCATGTCAATTATGAGCAATTCAAATAATATATTCAAGGAAGAAATAAATGTTTAATTGGAATGCTAATCTACATGTAATTATGTTATGCAACTAAAAATCAACCACTCATGCCAATTTGTAAGTAAATGTCCTTCATTCATTTATTTATTTATTTTAATTTCATGCATTTGCAAAAAATATATATATATTTATTCAAAAAGCATGGACCTTAGTTTAAAACTGGCAACGCTACTTCTCTATAAACCTAAAGATTATGCCATGGCCCTACACTTTTCCCTGCCATAAGATTTTATGGATGTGATTCACAGCCCAACTCAAAGATCATTCTCCTGGACTGCAATTAATGTCCACTCAACCTTTTAGTTATTTAATTGAATCCATTTCAGTGACAAAATACCCCAGTTATGTTCAATTGTGCCAATAATTAGATCAATCCATGAAAGTACTGTATCCTATTCTTGTGTGTGTGTGTGTGTGTGTGTGTGTGTGCGCGTGTGCGTGTGCGTGTGCGTGCACGTGCACATAAGCATTTATTCAGGTGCTTACCTGTGTCTTCATCGCCTCCTGCACATGTAAGGGTGTAACTACAGTGTGGTATATAACAGTCAGGTCCAAATGGCTTTCAGTTCTTCATATCTCTGTCTGTCTTCATGCCAGCTACAGAAAACAAGACCACATACTGTACAGTAGGCTCACTAGCTGCAGCAAAGTCGCTATAGGCAAACGTCCAATCACCACAGCCAAACAAAGCTGGCCAGGACTTAGCATTGCTAATTGTTGGAAAGGCAGAAACATGGAGAGGTCAAAACAGGCAGCTTGGTTGGAAGGCACTTGGATGATATACAGTGAGTACATTTACATGCACACAATATTCAGTTTTTTGCCCTTATTCCAAAAAATATATTCCTACTAAGAGGTTTACATGGCCAATGAAAACAAATATTCCACTATAATATTCGTGTTTACATGCGCCCCCATGACGTACATCCTCCTACGGCAAACTGACGCCGCTAGTTGGTTTGTTTCATCCATGGTTTCTTTACAAGCTGACCGTAATCAGGCGAGAGGTAATCAGGCGGTAAAAAACCCAACTCCTAACATGCTAACATGCTCCTAAAACCCCAATAATTTCGACATATCCCACATGTCTTAATCGGAAAATGCTAAATTCGGAAAAAGGCCAAATTCGGAATATCCAAACGGAATATGTTGTTTACATGACCGTATCCAATTCAGGAATATTGTCATATTCGGAATAATAGTGGAATATTGGTGTGCATGTAAACGTACCCATTGTTTTGCCAGTGTGCCCTTTAGCAAGGCATTTAACCCTTTATGAAATCAACTGGAATCCAATAGTGTGATTTGAATGAAACATGCTTTAATCTATAGTAAATGCTCCCTTAACATCTCTTTCTCTCTCTCTGTCTCACTTCCTCTCCTTCATGTCTTCCTGGTTTGTTTCTCCCCCCACCCCACCTCCCCAGATTGCATGCGCTGTCTTCGCTGCCCTGCTCCACTTCTTCTTCCTGGCAGCATTCACTTGGATGTTCCTGGAGGGCGTGCAGCTCTACATCATGCTGGTGGAGGTGTTTGAGAGTGAGCACTCGCGCCGCCGCTACTTCTACCTGGTGGGCTACGGAGTTCCTGCGCTCATTGTCGCCGTGTCTGCTGCGGTGGACTACCGCAGTTATGGCACCGACCGAATGTGAGTATGGCTGGAACTCGCTTGAGTTGGAAATAGACGTTTTTACTCCACAGTCGGCCCGGATGATGTGTGCTCCCAAAGTCATACCTGAACCCCGTTCTTTGAATTTTACATCATTTTTCCACTCTTTCTGTAAACTAGTACTTGGACATGGTATTTTGATTTATATCTCAGAGGCTGAAGATGCTGCACAGTGGACTCAAGGGCAATACGTATTTTAATGTATTTCATTCATTCATATACACAATAAGGTAATAGCATCTGCTCAAAAGCTGTGGGAAAAGTTGGTCCTGGAGAGGATTTGGGCATCTCAAACATGATGCACATGCTTCAATATACAAATCCTTCATGTTTGCTCAGATTTTTGCTCTAATATCCATTTTGTGAGGTTGTTAAAGTTGCCCTGTATTTTCATTTTTTTGTCTCTTTTTTAATTAACAATTTCTTGATCCACTCATTTCTTAATGATCATGTGACATTCACATAAGGTCAGTGAGTAGAAGCTCAAATTGGAGCACTCCAGTATGATCCGTAGATGACTTGTTTTTGGGTGTGTCTTTCTGTCAGCTGTCTAGAATAACCACCATTGTAGTTTGGCATTCTGCTTGTTAGTAGAACAAAAAGACAGCTTGGCATGAGTAGAATGCAAACCTATGCAGTTACAGTACATGGACGGTTTCCCAGACAAGTGCACTGTCACCCTCAGGACCTCTGGAGCAATTATGGGCAACATATGGGTGTTATACAACAGTTTGTTATATTTTCCATTTCCATCATCACTCATTGTAGCTCTAGGTCAGTTTTTAAAAGGTGCATTCACAGATTCCTGTTCCTGAAATTGACAATGGAGACAGCTAGATTATGTATATGTTGACAAAGATACAAAATTGACAAAATTGATGTCTACATTTGACTTGACCAACAATATTAAAAAATCCACTGTTTGCATGACAATCTACAGTAGAAGCTCTGGATGAATCTCCACCCTGCTGGTGTTGGTCCCGTTTCCTTAACCCCGCCACTCTGTGTGTATTTATGATGACAAAAAAAAAGGCTGCTAACAACTTGACAACTGTTTGTGTTGGTTTGAGGGGCTTTAACAATCTTGCAGAAGCGACTCCATACTGTAGCTATCGCTCATCGTAAACTTTTAATGAAGCCGGTTACTCAAACTGCATAGTTGTGCTGAATTGACATTGTTTTGACACTGAAAAATGCTAACTCCAGGAGATAGTATTACTGGATGAATGTCAGGCTATTGTGGTTAATGCCTTCAGCATTTACAGAGTGCCCAAATTACTGCACTGAGGGTAGAGAACAGAGATGGAGACATTTCTGGGATGGGGGAGGGAGAGTGAGTGTGAGCAGGGGAGATGGAGAGAGAAACAGATGGGAGATTAAGAAATAGAGGGTGTGGAGAGATAAACAATAAACTACCTGCATTGTTGTGCTTCCTGTGCTGTAGAAGCTACCTGAGAAATCATTTATGCTCCAGCAATTTCCTCTGAAATATAAACTCTTCTGTGAAACAGTGTAATCCCGGATACACTATACTATAGCTCCTCCATTTTCTCCTCTGTTAATCTCTAACCCATCTGAAAATAATGAAGACCAGCATCAGCAGTTCGCTTCTGAGATGTTTATCATATACGGCACACACACACGAGCGCAGATACACACACATTCAAAAACACACAACTGTTAGAGTGCATTTGTAGATTGGCAGAGCCATAGTTCTTGGTGATGGATGAGGTGATAGCTGCCACCCCCTGAGCCTTGGCATCATGTGAATAATTAAAGCCCGCCACCGGTGGAACAATTATATACGGCCGTTGAAGAATGGGGGAAGGGACAAGGCGTGACACGTGGCGACTAGCAGACGTTGGGGGGAGGGCACACAGGCCCACCTCAAATTGAATTTTGGACCAAAGCGGCGTTATCGTGAGCAGCCTCGCTAAGTGGAAACAAATGTTTCAGTCAAAGTTGTTCCCGATGGACAAGTAACATAATCCTAGTATTGGTAGATGTGTGGAATGATTGAAGCTATGTCAAGTGACTCCAGATTATTACATACACTGTGTGTCTGAATGTGCCTTATTCCCACGGAGCCGTGTGATAAAACGGGTACAGCAGCCTCAAAGGAATAGTTCACCGAAAAATGATAGTAAAGATTTCATCTACTCACCCTCTTGCCGATAAGAGGTGTGGTGAAATTTGTTCGTTCTCAAAAGACTCGTGTCGCTAGACAGGGGAAACCGTTTTCAGTGGTAATCCATATAATGGCTGTGGTAGGGGGTCAAATGCGAAACCTAATAAAAGTATCCCAAAAAAGCCTTCAAAATACTCCAAACTTGTCGTCCGCCACATATGTCCGGAACCCGCGAGTTGCAGAATTATGTGGAAAAACGGCATTTTTTGTATGTTTATAGGCTAATGACGGTGTCACTGCCGAAAAATGTCGAAAAATGCTGAAAAACGGCACCGTTTTTCGGCATTTTTCAACATTCAGAGAGCATTGAGAGAGGTCAGAGAGCTTGTGAGGTCACCTGGTCAGATTCCCAGATCTGGGAAAGTGAATTTGGATATCTCTTCATTTCGCTTTGGGATTACTCTAAATGTGTCACAGAACAAGGCGAGACTACTCCAGCGAGGCTGCTCAGGGGTCAGTGAAACAAAGCTGTTGTTATACATGACGTATGAAAATAGGTTCTGTAAACGAAACCGTGTTCTTAACTTTCCTATCTAAATAAAAGCAATGAAACATCAACAGCCTTCAAAAACTAAGGAGATAGAACAACCTTTTGTATTTCGAGCTGTCATGCTTCAATAGTCCAGCTACTATTTCTGTTCCTCTGAGGATACAGAATACTGGGTGGACATTGTTGATCATTTTTACAGCACTGTACATACCTATGTAAACACGTATTTGAGCTTGTACTTCAAGGCGGAACGCTCCACAGGTACAGAGACAATAGGAAGACTCATCACATCACAGACAGAATCAAGAAGCCGCTAATGATCTACTTGGCCCAAATATTTCACATTGCTTCTCGCTCACCGTGCGTCATCAGCTCATTACCATGCCAATGAAACGAATATGTCTCGCTCTGGGAAGATTTGCAAATTAAGTCGCCTCAGCTCAAAGGACATTGTCTCTGCACTGAACTGATGTGTCAGCTCACGGCAGGTCGGTGGCACAGATGCCTGGACATCCAGCACAAGCTGTTGGCTTTACATTCCAAAGGGGTATGGCTTTTTTTGCCTTGGCTGGTACTTATTTAGTTTATATTGCTTGGGTACATAAGGAAGCGTGCATGTTAGGAAGGCAATGCAAAACTAGGTGTGCTCCAAAAGCTAGACAGTGGCGTAAGGGGAGGCAGAAGAAAACGCCGGCCTGCAGCCCTTACCGCCTATACCACGTCTTTCAATCTTTCTATCATCTGAAAAAAAAGGTAAAAAGGAACAATACAGCGTTCAGCATAATTCATACCAACGATGAAGGGAGCCTTTGATAAGCTGCCGCAGTGCCAGTTTGCTTTGTGCATCTTTGTGTCGGCGCTTCTGTACGTCTCCGTATGCGTTTTCATCTCTTGACGCAAGTGAGGGGAGAAGACATGTCCCAGTAACGGCAAAGGAACAGTCAAGTTTTGCCGTCTTGTCTCTTCATATATTCTCTCTCGTTTCAAAGCGTTGTCTACTATTTTTTGACAGTTCTGCGGAGACAAAAAGTGAAACACGTGTACAGACTTGACCAGTTGAGCTGTCATGTCATGTCTTATTGTAAATATGCCCCAATTTGTGTTTTTCTAAGCAAATGGCACCAAAATAGCATTCACCATATACTGTAAAAGCGGATGCCAAACTGGACAGACTCAGGTCACATTTTGGATACATTTCCATGATATATATCTATAGTTCTTTGCATATTAACACAGTCCAAAGCCCAGTGTTCCAGTAAAGTGCCTCCCCCCTTTTTTAATCTGCCATAAAATGCTATTGAATTCCTGCTAATTCTCTGCCACTTCTATTCTGCCTCTCTGTCAGCCTGAATGACAACACGGTCGTATGAACTGTAATTTTCCAGTGGCCAAAAATGGATGCGTCTATCTGGTGCACCAGCGGAGATTAAAAGATTAATAATTCAGCCACAGGTCATGAATCAAGTTCTTTTCCCTTTCTTTGGGGGGGAGGAGGTCTTGCCACCTTCTCTCAACCCTATTTTGTGCTTCTGATGTCCGTCTCTGCTTAATTGTGTTGAACAGAGAGGGATTGACTTTCTGTGATGTGTTGCCAGGAAGCGAGAGGTCAGGAGAGCGCACGTCTATTTGATTATTGACATAATTATGGGAGTCCAAGAGAGTTGTCATGGGTCATATGAACATGTACTGTATGCGACTTTGTTGAGTACTTTAGGAGTGTATGTGGCTATGTCAGGGTCAGGGTCAATCCAATTTTATTAGAGTGCTACAGTTAGGATTCAATTGAAAACTAATTGAATCATCCATAAATGATTAACCGTGGTGGTAATTTGCTATGTGAACTGGCCAAATTGAAATGGAATTGACCTAAACCCTGGTCATTGTCTTCATTAAGCAGCCGTGAGCAACGCGAGTACATCCTCTACTAGTTTAGCTACATCCCCTTTTCTTTTCGTATAATGCATCTGTTCTAGCTATGAAAGGCCGTCGCCGCTGCTGTCGATGACACTGAAAGCCCTCTTTAGATTCGTACCCTCCAAATACCCAGTGACGGTCGTAATTCTTCAAGCTCCTCGCAGGGATCTGTTCTGAAGTGCATATTCCTCTGTGTCACTCCAGCTTGATATATCTCCTCTGAGCACGAATATGAAATTGTGACCTCAAATCTTTTTCTTTCTCTCTAGCTACCCCCC
>CABFOS010141551.1:19195-35632 GCA_900660315.1 Diretmoides pauciradiatus
TGTCTGCCTTTCCTCTTTTAAGGCACTCTGGACACATTAGTCTACTTTATGGCCAGAACACTGGCTGCTGTGTTGTAGCCTTGTGTCACTGGCTTTGTTTCAGCAGAGAGGACCTCGTCTGCTCTGCTCTTCTCACCACAATGATACACACATTTAGTCTTAGACTCACACACCCAGCAAACAGATACATGAAAAAATGCATGTACAGGCTCACACATGCACATGCGCGTTTACATCAGTGTTCATTTCGTTAACGAAAACTATGACGAAATGTTCGCCAATGACCTTTTTTCCATGACTAAGACGAGACGTTGACGAGCTAAAAATAGAACTTTGATAATAAAACTATGACGAAATGTATGTTTTGTTAAATGTTAGTGGTGGCTATCGGACATTGAACATATTTTCCCCCAATTGTGCATCTACTGTAGTCTGTCTGTCTAAAGCAATGCAGCCCTGTCATTGGTTGAATTGGTGGAGGGGGCGTGTGCAGATTGTCTCAGTCCTGACAATTGTTCTACTGCATAAAGTTGGTGGTTTGTGGGTCAGGTCGTTGCTTTACGATTTTCAACACTTGATACTGTCACCTTGATTCCAATTTCCGATTCCTCTATTAACCT
The DNA here is from genome assembly GCA_900660315.1 of Diretmoides pauciradiatus. NCBI lineage: Eukaryota > Metazoa > Chordata > Actinopteri > Trachichthyiformes > Diretmidae > Diretmoides > Diretmoides pauciradiatus. The sequence continues at coordinate 19,816 of CABFOS010141551.1, forward strand.
CATTGAATTAGTTTAAAGAGAGAAAACATGTTGACTAAAAGTAATGACTAAAAGTTGACTTAAATGTAATGACTTTTCGTCGACTAAAACTGGACTAAAACGTTTTGAGTTGTCTTCGACTAAAATGTGACTAAAACTATTTTGCATTTTCATCTACAGACTAAGACTAAATCTAAAATAGCTGCCAAAATTAACACACACATACATGTACACACACCCAATCTCACATGCATACAGCTTTACAAATGTGTTGTCTTTCACTTTCACACACTGGGTGAAATACAGACAGAAATCCCCTCAGTGGGAACTCTGGCCGATGCGCTGGAGACAGGAAGTGGATCGCTCAGCAATGCAGTTTGAGTCACTTCCATCCAGACAGAACTGACCCATAATGGCATTTACCTCTTTGAGCAAAGGCTTTGTTCCAAAATAAGAAGTACACCATTAAAAATGTTTTGTATGCTAAAAACTGATTCCTGGCAGACAGTAATAGTACAATTGATTGTGGGATACAATTAAGGTTATTGTCAGAATTATGCTGGCAAAAAAGTTAGACGTATTTAAAAAAATATTGAGTAATGAATCTTGGCTCACAGTTATGTCAGATGAATGGAGCACCATATTGTTTTTCAGTGTGGAATGTGACAGATTGGGGACTGATGATCACCAAATGAGTTGTTTTCCTCCGTCGCTGATTGCTTATAACGTTAACAGTGCTACAGTAGATACTGAGATACTGTAAGATTCTCTACACAGAACATTTTCCAAGCTTTTGCACATGTGTGTATGTGTGTACACGCGTGTGCACATTCTTGCGCGGTTCGCCTTTTAGATTCATTACCTTGTTTGCTCTGCAGAGAGCTATTGACTGCGGGTGTTCTGTGTATTGTATGATTTATCACACTGACCTCCCACAACGTCGCAGGGACACGACCTCTCGACCGCGAGTCTTACTGACCACAAACCAGACGCTGCAGCGCCTCGGATCGGCATTGGAAAATGGTATGATGCCGCGTGATTTTTGTCAGGCCTCATTCATCTGGCCACAGTTTCTACGCCAAGACTCATTACTCACATTCAGAACACTGGCTCGCACCGTAAATAGTAACCAGATACCGTTTGGCCAGGACTGTTCTTAATAAGCATAATGGACGTTAACTGGCGCTCCTGTCCCATTTTAAACAAGCGATGACAAGAAAAATGAAGAGACTGCAGTCTTCCAGCTCTTAACATGGATCACAATGAAGCTTATTTGATGATCGTGTTTCTCCCCCGCCAGACTCCAGAGATTTATTTGTCTCATTTTGGTGTAACGGTCAATACTGCCCCCCCGACCATTAGCCACAAATAACCAAGTAAAAGAAATTGGCCTCCAAAGAACGTGGCTGATCTGATATTTTATCACTCACATAACCTTTTGTTACAGCTTCTTTTCAAGGAGACAATGCTGACGACGGCACGGGTTAATTAAGTCAATTTAGCTTAGTTTAATGAGGTCTTCTTTTCTTTCATCTTTGGTCTATTAGGGTTTGATGTCACGTTTTCGGTTCAGATTTCATCACGCTGCTTTTGTTTTAATGTCTTACATCTGTCTTTCACTGCGTATCTCTGTTCCCCCTCAGCTCTCCTTCTTTTGATTAGCACTTGCATCCTCTCGTGTTATGCTGTGTTTATCTTTAACCTCTTTTTGTTTTTCCATCTTCTTTTTGCTTTTTCCCCCCCCCGACTCCATTGTAGCTACCGTTATTATGATGGATGTGTTATTGTAGAATGGCACTGGTAAGATGGAACATTTCTTAACAAAAGGTGTAGTGTAGAATTGATGTTGTGTTTGATGTGTTTTCTTCCCCCTCTCTCTCCATAATCCTGACAGCTACTGCCACTGCTATTTGATACATGGATTAGGGCATGACTTTTGCAGCGGTGTAACTTTAGCTTAACACTAAGATTTTGTTATATATCTGGAGAATCTTTGGAGAAGGGTTTGAGTTTTGTCTTACTCTCCATGCAGATAAGAAACGTCAAATAAATTAGCCTAACTAGGTTGATAAAAGTGATAAAACAATTCCCCCTGCCGACATCAAAAACCTGATATTGATGTCTTTGGCAAAGAGTTTCACGTGATTAGCATTTCCTTCCAAGCATACCTTTAGTTAAATAATTAACTCCCCGTAGAGTTAATCACAGCGTTTACTCCTTTCCTCTCGGTCTGTAAAAGTGCCTTTTATGCAGATTTAAAGGAGATTGAATTGACCTATTGCAGTCTTGTACTTAAACGACTCATGGTATTGGAATGGCACCTCTGCAAAGTGAGGCAGTCTGAAGGAAATTGGTGGTAATTTGACACCACAGTCTAAAATACATCTCTCCCCCAGAATCGTTCAGTTTTTGGGTATAATGAAGCTTTTCTCGCTTCTTTTCATTTGAAAGCCTAGCCTACTGTACAAGTGCTCCATCTTCTCTAGTTAAGGCCTTGGGGAAGTATTTCTCAAGTGGCATCATTGCGCAGCCATTCAAACGGCTCCGCGGGACACTTTTATGGTTCTGTAACAGCCACAGTTGAACGGGAGTGAAATAGATTCTAAAATTAATTTGAAATGCACATGTCTAATGAGAATTGTATTTGGATGAGTTGGATTTACTAATGTTATGCCAGAGAAATCAGCATGCTATACAGGATAGACGACTACCACATTGCCAATTTGCCAATCGCAAGTCCAGAATACGTGCATGAAGGCTGTTACTATGCAGCCTTCACACTCCTATTTTCATCAGAAGACGATAAGCGCGCGATATGAATCGGCCCCCTCTTCATATCCTGTCCTCTCGGATGCAATCGTTACGTCCTCTGGCGTCTGTATCATCCACCATCCCTCAAACAAAAAACACCACTAGTTAGAGGTCAATATTTTCTTCTCTTTTTTGCCCACCGCTCGTGTTTCCCTGTCCATTCAGGGGACAATCGGCTTGATGAAGTACCTCTCCCACCAGGTCATTAAGACAGCCCTGGGAAAATTATGTTTAATGGTTGCCCCGGTAATTTCATAAATCATTTATTTTGCCGCACACCTGGCCCATTTCTAACAGCGAAAGTGCTACGGTCTGCCAGCATTTTTGAGGGGTGCTACAGTAGCTACTGCTGTAAACCAAGACAATTCCTGTTAATCACTAACATTGTCCCTACATGTCCCTTCCCAAAATGTGTGAATGTCTGGCCCTCCATGTTTGGATGTGGATGCTGTCTGAAATCCAGTGAGCATAAACTGTCTTATTCCGTCTTGTCTGTTTTGGTATTTTCCCCATCTTAATGTCTACAGTAAATTTGTACGTTTCACTTTAGAACTTTCCATCTCTTTTTTTGTATGATTTCATTCTCTTTCCCTTCTCTTTAATTTTGTTCTCTTCACGTCGCTCAGCTCTCAGGATTACGAACCCGAGATCAAGTAAGACAAAAGTGGAAGAGCCCTCTATCCATAATGCCATTTTTCATTTATTCCTCCATAAGAACAAATCAGGAGCCAAATCCATCTAGCTGCCTCTCTGAATCATTAACATGATGTATCGCGGTGCACTCGGTTACGCTGAAGGCTGCATTAGTGTGCGCGCTGCACTCACAGCTCCTGTGCAAAGCCTACGGAGGTGACACACTAGATTAGCTTTAAGTGACACCTGTTTCTTCACATTCCACTGTAGAAGCACACACCCTACTCACACATGATAATTTACACTTTGCACTATAGTTACTCATGAACTGTTTCTAAGATTTCTTCAGCGTTATCCACAGCAGGTTAGCACACAATGTTCTCAAAAGTCCCATGTCTCTCATTTATTTCAGTGTATTCCCACATTACAGTAAGAATTCACTTAACACACAAGACACGTGAGCGATTTCAACATGTAATATACACAGTGAATTGGCTGCCAGTAAATATGCCATATTTCATAGTCTCACGTCCTTATCATGAAGGGCTTCCTGCTTTACACCCACAGACCTTTCATGGCGGCCATAGGAACTACACAGTGCATGTGTGTATGTAAAACACAAGAAGATTATACGTCATGGAACAGATATTCATAACATAACGTGAAATGCTTGATGTTACACTTTTACTAAATCTGTTTTTTCCCTCCCATGTGCCGCCATCCCATTTTGAAGTTCTTTTAATCTTGGTGCCACAATTTTACTTGATGATCTGTTACTTTTCAAACATGCAATGGCATCACTTGAAAGAGTGCAAAGGAGTAAAAAGCCGTCCAAAGGAGAATAACGCAAAATAAATTCAGTTTCATCCTCATTTCTCATCCATTTCTCTCCCTTATCTACTGTAGATTCATGCATTTTGCCCTTTCCGATAGGCAGACCTCCATTTCCCCGTGTGTTTTGATTAATTGATGTCTTCTCCAGACATAAAAATCACATTCTGCAGTTAAAGTTATGGCCTTTGAATCAGCCACACCCCATTTTTCGTGATGCAATTTTTGAGTATACACTGCAGAATACAATTTCAATGCAAGGTTTAACCCAAACCATGTGCAAAGAAATAAGTTCTGCCTTGGTTTGACCTCCGAGGGGCCACATTGTACAGACTTTTTGATCATAATCAGTGTGTAAGATGACTGTTCTGCTGTGTTCCAGATCATGGGTGATCGGGGCCGTCGCCTTGCTGTGCCTGCTGGGCCTGACCTGGGCCTTTGGTCTGATGTATGTCAACGAGAGCACAGTGGTCATGGCCTACCTCTTCACCATTTTCAACTCCCTGCAGGGAATGTTCATCTTCATCTTCCACTGTGTCCTGCAAAAGAAGGTACGGCTTCACTCTTAAAGCGGCACTACTCAACTTTGCACATTGGCAGCTCCAAACTCCAATACCCAGAAATCTGTACATTACGCGCTTATTTACTGTATCAACCCCGCTGATCACTGTGTACCAAAGGAAACCAAATGTATGAGAGAGCCAAAAGATCTTATGTTGGTGAGTCTGTGTACAGAGCGCTCACTTGCTGCTATTTAGAAGACAGTTAGAAGACAGTTTGTATTTTACTCTTAACTTTTGATTCATCACTTCCTGTGGGTGGACGATTTCTCATCAGCATATCTCACCCCAGAATTTAATTTGGGCTAATATGGGAAATGTACAGGGTCTCAGTTAGTGGGGATGGGACACTCTTCTCTATTGCAGCCCCACTTTGTTAATGTTTGGATTTGGTTCACTGAGTAGTTTTTATATGTGTGTGTGTGCATGTATGTACTGTACAGGTGCGTAAGGAGTATGGGAAGTGTCTGCGTACTCACTGCTGCAGTGGAAAGAGTGTGGACAGCTCCATCGGCTCTGGGAAGGGCACTGCCTCCCGCGCCCCCGGACGTTACTCTACAGGTTCACAGGTGCCAGGACACTTTTCCCGTTTTCCCTTTTTGTTTTCTTTGTCTTTTCTTTCCTTATCTTTTTTTCTTGATTTACTTAACAGTATCTCTTTGCCCACTCGAGACAAGTTGATTCTCCTTCAGTTAATGGAATTCCACTGCATTTCAGCTTTGGAATATTTTATTCTCATGCCTCGAAGCAGTTCAGTCTGCATTTGTGAACATTCACTATTGTCTCCCAACAGCCAGAAGCAAGAGGAGAGACTTCCCAGCTAACAATCTGTAACATCACACAGATGTACAGCTCATTAGAAAATCAGTGAGAATAGATTGTAAAGGTGGTTGTCACAGTATACATTATAGTTTTCAGGGAATGAGGGCGTATTTTCTCATTTGGAATTGATAAAACCGCCAAAATGCATATTAAGATTGAGATAAACACGAGTCAGTGAGTCTGCTGTTCATTTTCAATACAGCAGCCCTACGTTGTACATTGGTGACGGTACAACACAGACTGAAGTTTGGTTTTAGCTTTGGGAGGAGATTGCTCAAGCTCACAAAGGCAGATTTGACTGTCCTGTGGCCACGGGAATATGTTAATTATTAAACTGAGTGGTAAGTCCCCTTATAAAGCAAATTGTTAATGGATTCTTCCCACATTGACATGAAGAATGAATTGCCATGATAGATATATTATATTTATATATTTATATATAATTGAACGTCACATCCAAGGACTGTGATTTTCTCTCACTGTTCAATTATAAATAGTCCTTGGAGTCAAGCATGCAATAGCAGCCCACGATACACGCTGGATTCAACAGACAGATCAAAGCTTTTAATTATCCACAGGGCTTTGACAAGAGGCTCTAACCTCATGCTCAGTTTCTCACTATGAGCAAGACAGGAATGGAAACACTCATAAAGACGCGGTTATGTATTTCCAACTCGGAAGCTTCCAAATGAACGTGTAATTAGCACAGGACATTCTAAACCAATGGCTGGAGTTTGTATCTGTCCAAAAGTGTGTCCAGTGTTGTGTGCATCCTGTTGCATGACACCCACTAGTCATTATGTGTTGAAGTCAGATGTGTTGAAGATGGCATATCCCTTTAAGAAGACATTATTGAGCACAACACCACGACAAAGGCCTGGGAAAGTTTGGGACTAATCATTAATATTGAAAGCTATGAAAAAGCACTCAGTTCACAGTCTAAATGACTTAACCAGCGTTGGAGAATTTCAGAGAGAGAGAGATTTGGGGAGGTGCAGTGACAGTTGCACTAAATTTTGTTAATGGTGATGGCAGTGGCAATGACTTAATTAAGCTAAGACTTTTCTGGGGCGTTTAAGGCAATCACAGGAAATTAAAGTCTTGAAAGCATTGCTATATTTCAAGGCTTTGTGTGACTATAATAGCTGTTCTGTCATTATTAGCTTTGACCTTGCTATTATTTTGCATATGGTTGATCGTAAATTGTAGCGTGTTGGTACAGAAAGCCGAAGACGACGGCGGCGGCGGGATCGGCCCCTTCCATTTACGAGCGAGCGGTTTGCGGCGGGTGAACCAGGCAAAGTCAAGTCAAATGATGGCGAAACATTTCACGCAGTCATTTCATGTTCAGCATCACCAAACTAAAATATTCCTCTGAAATCTTCGGCCAAGCACTGACTTAAATTCAGCTGCACACCTCTCTGGTACAGGTAGAATATAATTGGCTCTGCGGTTGAATATTCAGACCCTTCGCTTGTGCAACAGCCCATGAGACTCTATTGGAATTAAACAACCCGACCCTCTTGAGTTCAGCCTTTGCAACCGGAGACACTGAATAGGAGAGCTGGACTGATGACTTAATTATTGACTTCACCTATCCCAGTACTAATTCTCACCTTTAATTGGAAGTTGCTACTCCCTGCAGCGTGTATACACCAGAAGCGACTGCCGATCTTCTCTTTTGCTTCGTATTAAGCGTTGTTATGTAAAGCACAAATTAGAGTCTGCAGCAGAGGAAAACAAACTTCAAAATCAAACTTCTTTCTTTGGAGGATGTTTTGAGTTGAGTTTTGTTGCCAGTATACTCTCTTTCAAAGTGCAGCCTCTCTCTCACTTCTGAGCTCTTGTCACTGAACATGAATATGCACATTCTCACGTGGTACATTGTTTTGTCTCTGCAGAGCCGCATCCGTCGAATGTGGAACGACACCGTCAGAAAGCAGTCAGAGTCCTCTTTCATGACCGGCGACATCAACAGCTCCGCGTCACTCAACAGAGGTACTTGGTCACATGGTGAACATTTGCTTGAATGACCCCCCACAAATACGCCAGCTTAGGTGTCAATAAACATGTCTGCCAGGAAAATAAGGTATGGAACAATGAGTTTATCCGCTTCACTTTGGTGGTGTAGTTCTAATCATTTTCATGCTTGATCGAAAACATACGCTGTATCAAGTATGAAAAAGTGGTGTTTTGTTGTAGACAGGCAAAGCTTTTGTCTGTAAAGCTCCACCCAGCAGCTCATTATGATGAATTCCTCATTTCAGTATATAGTTACAGTAGCTTTAGACATTTAATATTATAATGAATCCCCACTGTAGAATAAGCAACGCTGTGAGTTCTCAAGATCAATGAAAATGCAATCCTGTTTGAGTACATCATACAATTGAATTTCCAGAGACAGTTTGAAGAACATTTTATACAGTATTACAGTCATGTGTGCAAACAATGTAACCCACCCCCTCTGTTTAACCCTTTTGAGCCATGCAATTCCATGACCTCCAATTCCCAAACCCCCCGAAACTGAAATCAATCTTGGCATATTTTCCCGAGAAAGCTTTATGCAGAATGACAACCCAAAAAATCAATTCGGTGGAATTCCCCTTCAGAAGCACAAGTAACAAAGGATTTCAGCATAATGCATTTGACAGGAGCCCAGCGAGTAGAGTCGACTTCTGAGTCTCTTGAGTTATACAGAAAATAAATGCCAATCTCACCGACTACATTTGCATTAGCAGCAAATACTGTCCTTGCTGGCATCTCTCACTGACACTCATGGCATCTCTTGATGGAGGGCTCGAGTTCCACACTGCTCACTCGCTAAATTTGCTCTGGGCTCCTGCTCCCGTAGACGCTAATGCATCGTTACAATGACAGATTAATGTTCGACAGCGGGAGGAAGTGTCAAGATCTCAATAATTAGGCACTCAGCTTAGCAACCATCAACAGACGCAGCTTTTACCCACAGCAAGGAGGCTGGAGGGGTGGGAGCCACGCGGCAGGCGATGTGGCGGTGGGTCTAGAGTTGAGTTGGGAGAAAAATGCAAATTATTAATGCAATTTTACACCAAGCCTCTTATCGGGCCGGTTCTGATAGTGAAAATGGTGGAAAGAGCTGGAGAGTCCGCCGGGAAGTGCTTTCTGTCATCTCAGTGGATGCCGTATGGCGCAGTCGCAAGCATCATAACGAACAGATGCAAATAGAATCGCACTCACGCTCGACTGCTCCTGTGTTGTTATTATGGAATTATGGGTAGAGGAGCGTACATTTCTTCCCGATTTGTCCTTTTTCATTTGTGCACCCGGCTCCTCTCCTCCGCGCGCACACGCCGCAGCTGACACTCTGCCGCGCCTCTCTTGAGAGGGAGCCATGCAATCATCGCATGTTGAATTTATCCCGGCATTCTCGATTATTGCTACACAATCAGCACGGGTTTGGAAATTGTCCAATTTGTCAAACACAGACACGTTAAATGGGGATCTGGCGCGGGGGAAGGAACTGTTTATCGCTTGCAAAAGGGCTGGTGTTTTTTTGGATGCTCTGTAATTAGGGCAAGCGAAAACAACAGCACGCATCAAAACAATATTCTAATAACTGCATATGTTACTTACTAAACCCAAACAAAACACAGATTAAGAGTAAACGAGACGCTTATAGTACAGTAAATCTGCGGCGTAATACTGTTATCCTTGTCTAGCGCACCGAGAAGATATATTCTAGGATATGAAGTTATTGCTGAAACTAGAACACCACCAAGTCTCGACCGCTGAAAGTATCTTAACTTTATTTTGGCAATGTAGATGATCAGTCAGTCATTCAATTCTACCCCAAGTGAAGAAAAAGCAACAGTCCCTGCTCCTGTTTTCCAAAGGGGAGAGTCAAAGGGCAATATTAAAGAAGTCTCCTCTCCCGCTCCCTCTGTATGACAGATTCAGAGCACTATGAAACAACAGTACACAACACTGCCGGAGGAACTAATTGCTGTGTACTTCTACCCCAGATTAACTATGTTTACCCACTCTGGCACAGCGCATAGCGGAAGCACATGCGTGTGCCGCTGTCGTGATACGCTTTGAATTGGACTTATTAAAAAAAATCACATGTCATGTTGTCACACGGGCGGGACGATAACTTGTGAACAGGAAGTGAATGGGGATCTGCAAATATATTCAGCGTACTTCATATGCTGTGGGGTGTGTTCACTTGAAAAATAAATTATTTTCATTACCAGTGGAGAAAGCAAATGTCAGTGAATCTGCACCATTCATACTGAATATTGCAGCCTTCAACTCCACAGTTAATCACAGGGTTCAGACTGTAAAGGTTCTTTTGGTAGTGTGGTATTATGTGGTTGGGAAAGCGATGAGTCATTCATGCTAGATCCTGGCAGCCACTGTCTGAGGACAACCATCCGCATAAATAGAAAATTAATCTGCTCTGTTTGTGCAGTTGAGGCCAGGCTGAAAGACCGAGTCCGGCACAACGCAACGCAATGACCATCTTGACTCAGGGAGGAGCACTTTATGTATTATTTATTACTCTGTTTATTCAATAACAATACACAAGAGAACAATAGGTCGACCTTTGAAAAGAATTGAAGGAGCACTCTCAAGAAGATCATAGCACTTGAGGTTATCAGACTGAAAGTACCTACCATAAGCAGTGGAAATGGTGCAGAGATACTGTATGATCTGTTTACACATTTTTGTTATGGACATACTGTCTATAACGTAATTGTATGTCGCTTTGGACAAAAGCGTCTGCCAAATGTCATTAAAGTAAAGTAAAGATTACAAGCTACAGCAGATACAGTAAAAGCGGCTGACCATACAGCGCATGGGATCACATCACGTAGTTTTATGATCATTCAAAAGAGACAATCACAAGAATTCGGGTCATATAATTTGGGGTTTAACTGTGACGACCATGGACTGCATATGAAGATGGACGACGGGTTCCCACTTCCTCCCACTGGACAAAATGAAGCCAAAATATCCCGGATACGGGCGCTGCCATCCTGCGCCCGTGACGTCATTTGGAGCCAGAGTCTAGACAGTAGAGATCGGGAGCCGCAGTCTCGGGATCCCGCCCATACACCCGCGCGAGCACAATCACAGCTGTCAATCATGACGTCACGCCCCCTTTTTATAGCATCAAATAACAAATTAAAAACAAACTCATCAGAAAAATTAAATTGACCATACATCAGCGTAAGAAGAACTAGCTAACATGACAGAAACAAAAAGTATTTGGATGTGTACTTTGATGTTTTACTTTGGCCCATGACCCATCCGCTAACATGACCTATACTGCAGCCAGCCACCAGGGGGCGATAAAGATGTTTTGGCTTCACTTTTGGGAGCTGTCACGTCATCCATCTCTATATACATGATGACCAACAGTGCCTTGAGCGATTGCTGTTTTATGTCCGGTTTCAGTCTAGTACAGGAGTGTTACAGTAGATGTCTTGTGTTTGCTATGTCAGTGCTTCTCTGTAATTCTGTCTGCTAACATGTGTATGCTGTCTGAATGCGGAGCTTAACACTAACGGCAGGCAATGTCATTGACGATGTAGATAACACACAGTCCATCGGCCCCATGAGCCATGTCAGTCCAGCTCTCCCACTTCCTGTAACAAAACCCCCTCACACTAATGATCATGTGATCATTTGAATGTTAATGGCTGTCATTGCTCAGCTGCATCTGCCTGACTGATATGTATGTTCTCTCTCTCTCTCTGTCTCTCTCTCTCTCTGTATACCTCACTCTATCTACCTGCCTATATGTCTCTACACTCTCATCCTCTTCTGTTTTCTGTCCTTCCTCTCTCGCTGTCTCTCTCTGGCTGCTCCAGGGGCTATGGCTAACCATCTTATACCTAATGCACTCCTGCGTCCTCATGGCACTAACAATCCCTATAATACATTGCTTGGGGAATCGGCCATCTATAACAACCCTCTGGGCATGTACAACACGCAAGGTGTGCTAGCTTCTTTTCATTATATATCATTGTGGCTAGGGCAGTGTTTTTTAATGTCTGGTCATGGGGAAACGTTAAGGTTGTACATCTTTGTTCCTCCTCCTATCATTGGAGAGTTGAATTTAATGGACTTGTGCTGAGCTGGAATGCCAGTGTCCACCCTTGATTGTTTTTACAGGGCTTTGATTGAGAAACACTGCTCTAGATGTTGTCTGTTAGCAACAACAAAAAACTATAGCTTTTATCACAAAGGTCCTACAGCTTTGTGCTGCTGTGGGTTTTTTAGCTGGAGGTGTATCGTGGCTCCTAGCCTGGGCATACCATTCAGTCACAAAGGCATGAGTCACACTCACTCATTGCTGTTTGCCAGATATGGATAATACCGGGTTTCTAAAAATGAGAAAATCTGTAAAAATGAAGAATGGATGCACATAACAATCTGGAGCCAGATACATAACCAGTGATCTGTTTAAACTGTGCTCTGATGTTGTCGATGAAGCTTGTATGCCATGTCTTCTGTCTCTCTGTTTTTACTTTTATTATTTTGTAATGTTTCTGTTGGATTGTCAAACACTATTGTTCGGCTAACAGAATAAGCACTGCACTGAACACACGCTGAATTGGACACTGCACAGGTCACCTTTCATTGGTGCTGCACAACATACAGACAGAACATAAACAACATAACAGCATACTAACAGTTTAGGCCCAAGCCATTGCAGAAACATTACGGCAACCCCTAAAACTCAGTCATGCTGCAAAAACAGTGCAAAAAAAAACACTTTCAGAAAAACTGTACACTAAGCTATACTGTCTAGACTGCACAAACGGTGCACAATGCAAAACATAAACAACACACTACACACATTTGAAACGTCTGAGCTGTCACTCTCAAACACATTAATGGAGTTGCATCCCTCCGAAGCCTGAGGATTGTGTTATAATTGCAGACGAAAAAGCTGTCAGCGAAGGCGAAGTCAACAAAAACTCAGACAGGGAATTGCAGTTTGAGTCAATCACTGTTAAACAATTTGCACTGGCTTAAAAAATCATTTTTGTTTTGTTTTTCCCCCCTGGCTATCTCAATAACTTCTGATGTTTTTGTTCTTGGACTTACTCTTTTTCTTTAATGTTTTTTTTCATACTTTTGAAGCAAATCAAATGTTATATTTTTAAGGTATAAATTATTAGTTTTCCCTTATCTAACTTAGCAACAAAAGCACATACAGTACTGTACCTAAACCTGAAAAAAAAGCCTTTCTCTTTGTTAATCTTAACAACTAAAGCTGACAATAACTCAAATATGTATAATTTGGTCATTAGTGCACCTGACAAAGTAGAATAACAACTATTGTTTATTATTTTGCAGTGTATTGTGAGACAAAGTAAAAAGGTCGTGAGGTCACTTGTTTAATTATATGAAAAGGATTTACCAATACACGTGTGGAAGAAAATCAAATTGTACAAAAGTTAATTAATGTTGGAATTTATTAAGTATCATGGACAGACACAATACATCGATATGCATCTCTAATGCGCTATAGATGGGCGGTCCCTTATATAGGATCTGGTTGACCGGAAACAGGAAGTGACCTCGCTGACCCAGAAGTGAGGTCAACTCAGGTGAAAGGCATGATGGGAAATGTAGGACGATGATAGATAATACAAAATGCAATGGGATGTTGTAGGCACACAGCATATAACGTCACTATGAATAAAACAAAATATATCACATATCAATAGTTTACAACACATTGAGGAAGTAAAGTCTTAAATGTGAACAAGATAACACACATTAAGGTATAAAATTCCACCACACGAGGAATAGAGCCATAAAACAATCCACTTTATTGTGGCATCAGACTGTTGAGATCTTGTTTCTCTATGAAAAGCCCTTAAGCATTTGATTCTTAGTCTCAGCTGTCAGTAGGACACTGTTCTAACTTTGTGATAGTCAGTAACAATGAGCTCTTCACGCCCCAATACCCCATAAAGATATAACATCCAATATATTTGTTAATGGATATATGTTGCAGTCATTTCTGTGGGTATGCAAAATGTGCATGGTGACGTAAGACAAATTGCGTTCCGGAAACCTTTTTTTGATGAGTCATCAGCTTATACTGTATGTGCACATTTCTCTTCTACCTGTCACTGTTATGCTTATTGTGTTTCTTTTTTCCTTTCCTTCCCCCTCACGCTGTCCCTAAAAGAGCCCTACAGAGAGACAAGTATGGGAGTCAAACTAAACATTGCTTACCAAATGTAATTGACTTCGGTTTTACTTTCTTTTCACTCTATGCTGCCAAAGGGGTAATGAAAAAAAAAACGTCATTCCCTTTGGAAGTAATGCTATTTTTTTATAACAAAGGCCCTCACCATTTCAAGCAGACCTGTAAAAAAAAAAATCAGTCTAAATCCTAATTTGAATTGCACTGCTCAATGTGGTTTCAACTACTACATATATGAAAGAGATAATTAAGGGATATGCACACACAAAAAAGTCAATTGGCCCATTCGATTGTCATAATCTGAGCATTAAGCGTATCCACCAACAATTGAAACATTCAAACGTCACCTCAGCATCTTCTAAGGCACATCAATTCAAATTCATCTCCGATTCTGTGTGAATACACTGAACAGTCGTGGCTATGCCTTTGTTTTGTCACTTTGGTCGAGCCAACACTCTTGTCAAATTTTAGCCCAACTCTGGACGTGGCACTAATAAGCTGGATGGCCTTGTCTGAGGTGGAGGTTTGAATTCTCCTCTAAACAAAATTGCATCGATATAGACACCCTGGACATGGTGAAACGGATAGAAATTGGAATCCACACATTCATGCAACAGAGAGAACAGAAAGTTGTGTCCTCATCTATAATAATGAATGTGGTTTTACTCTGACACATAAGCTATAATGACACGGATACAGCGTTTTGGTCAGTAATACATGGACAATATGGCTGGCGTCCAAATCTATAGTTGGTGCTGTACTGTAGTAAGCACCACTGTGAGTGTTACGTGCATGGCTATGATATGGTTTTGTGTTTTGTGTCTTGTGTTCTTGTGTTGTGCTTGAACTTTGTGTCCTTGAGTGTCGCACCTTTTGTCATTATTTTCCTCTTTGTGAGTTTTTCCAAAGATTCATTAGTTAGATTGAACTAAAAGCAATATAAACTGGTCTGAGAACATGTCTTCTGTTTATGTTTACTTTATAAGTAACAAGGTAAGTGTGTATGACGTTGATATTCATGAAGTATTTACAGTATATACAGATGTTATTGCTAAACCAAAAACTGTTCTTACTGTCCACAAAGTGCATTTTATAGAAGTGCAGATGACTTTACTTGCTGAGCATGCTTGAGGGTGAGGACATATTTTAGAATAAAACGGGCCATGACATGTAGATGCTGTAATTAGATCCCATCCGATTTCTCACACGTCTATCCTACCTCCAACCCCGTGTTTGTCATTCCAGAGGGAATCCTGAACAATGCCCGGGATACAAGTGTCATGGATACTCTACCACTGAATGGTAACCATGGCAACAGCTACAGCATCGCCAGCGCCGAGTACATGAGTGACTGCGTCCAGATCATTGACCGGGGCTACAACCACAAGGAGACCACCCTGGAAAAGAAGATCCTGAAAGAGCTCACGTCCAACTACATCCCCTCTTACCTCAACAACACCCACGACCGCTCAGCCGAGCAAAACCGGAACCTAATGAATAAGCTGGTCAACAATGTCAGCAACGGTGGCAAGGACAGTGGCTATGGCATGGGCATGGGCGTTGGGGTGGGCATGAACGTTGCACTGGGCCTGGATGACCATTCCTCCTTTGGTCCGCACCACGACGAAGGCCTGGGCCTGGAGCTGATCCGCGAGGAGTCTAATGCCCCCCTGTTGCCCCAACGGCCACCCCCATCCCTGCAGGCGGTGGACAACCTCCACAATCACCTCCACCAGTCAGTGCCACCTCCCCTTCCATTGTCCCACCACCCTTTCACCTCCGCCACCTCTACCTCCTCATCCCGGAGGAGAATCCCCCAGGAGAACAGCGATAGTTTCTTCCCCCTACTTACTAACGAGCACACCCAGGATGAGGGCTCGTCACCCAGCCACAACCACCAGAGAGACTCCCTCTACACCAGCATGCCCATGCTGGTGTAGAGGGAGTCTCTCTGGTGGTTGTGGCTGGG
>CABFOS010141552.1:0-11277 GCA_900660315.1 Diretmoides pauciradiatus
GTGTGCTCTTCCGATCTATGGGGGTGATGTGGCAGGACCTCCTGGACCTGGTGAGCAGCCTAGCTGCGGCATTCTGGACCAGTTGCAGTTGGTCCAAGGATGATTTGTTGAGGCAGGTGAACAGTGAGTTACAATAGATATACTATATATATATATATATATATAATAATACACTACCCATAATCCAACACGGTGTGATGTCAACTTCTTCACATTCCCTCTCCGGTTGCCGCTCCGACACAGCGCCCCCGATCCAAACAACTTCACACCAATTCCTTGAGAACCGCTCATCCAAACAACACTCAACACTGCACTTCCTTGGGCTGTGAGCAATATGCCCGCCAAGTGCGAAGTCAATCGGATGAACGATTCTCCAGATATGCGAAGGACGGGCATACACACACACATACAGAAATTCCTTGCTTTATAGTTAGATTACTCACCATTGATCCACTTGGCCTCTGGGTCATGGACAACAAACTCAGGTTTGAACAGATCCTCCACACTCAGTTTGGTGTCACTTCCAGTTTGGCTGTCAGCTGCAAAAAACAAATGGATTATTACCAGTGTAGGTTGAATTATTCCTTTCTATAAATATGGGGTTAGTATTATATTGTTCTATCATCTCTCCAGTTACCAAACAATATCCATTTCAAGACAATGCCCACCGTGGTAGGAAATTATCAAATTTCAGCAACTTAGCTGACACTCTCAGTAGCATTCAGACTTTTCCCCAAGTTTCCAAGTTCCCCCTTGAAGAGTAAATCCCTATGCATAGAATACGTCCTGGGGATACTTTACCATTTTTGTGTATGCTGTACAGCAGAAATCTGTTTTTTTAGACTAAGTTTTCAACCCCCAGTGAGTGAGTGGTGCAGACTGCATGTACCAGAGTAGACAATGTTGTTAGATGACCATTCATGAAGCTGTGTACTGTAGAATGTTGCTTACCAAAGTAAAACAAAATGTTAGATACAAACAAAACTCCCTACACAGCATTTTCAGTGAGGAATAATACAACTTCTTTATTAATGTCTGTTTTAGTGCTACTGAGAGCTTACTGTACATGTGAATCAGGTTAACTACAGTAGAGCTGAATTTTACTTAGATACAGTAGGGTTTCATGTTTACTTAAGAGGCTTAATTTGATTACTGTTGAGGTTTACTTACCTTCTTGGAGGCCAATTTCAAAACTGTCTGGTTTGCACTTTTGGAACAATTCAATTGGTTCTGTTGTGTTAGAACAGTTCTACCTCTCAATATCAAAGTGCTAAAGTCACAAAGAAATGGATTTTTTTTTTACAAAATTCCAATTTTCTCGTATTTTTTAATTTAATTCCTTTTACTTCCTGAAAAGACAGTGGTTACGTCACAGTGTACCAGTAAGCATATATAATAATTTGGATACAATATGGGTCTGATCTCAATCCAGACAAATGTGAATGTGAGTCCATTCCCAAAGGAAACTACACAGTATTTGCCAACACGCTCAGGGATGTCCGTTGGGTTGTGACTGTTTTTTTTTGTTTGTTTTTTACCTGAGGTTGTCTTTACTGGCCATGGTACAGGAGGTAAAAGAGGGGAAAAGACGTAAAAGAGGAAATTTTACTACACGCACAGTCTGTATGAATTATTGACATGACAGATTTGGCTGAGAGTGAAATTACAGACACGCTCCGGTATTGATTACATTACCCCACCTCCCCCTCTGATGCTAACAGTCAGAGAAGGGTTTTAAATTGGAATCGTATCAGAAGATTTGATGGGGCCTTTTAAGCCACACACACACAAATACACACATCCATGCACAAACACATCCATGTAAAAGAAAATTAAAGTTGCACACATACACATGCACGCATACACAGAACAATAATTTGTCTTACAATAGCAATTCATACGTTCATTAACATGATCATTAGTGGGCTAGGAAATCCTTCAGCTGTTCAAACATTGGTCCTGGAAATGTTTCATTTTAAATTATGAAATGTTACGCCATTAGCAGGGGGGGAAAAACAAATGCGTTAAGCCAATGGTAAGCTCCTTCTGAATAGGACAGCTGCTGATTGTGAGCAGGAGAGGAGGGCCAAATCACTTTGAACGTCACCCATATTGGCTTTTCTTTATAACTCTACACAGCATGTTTGTTTATGAAGGCAATCAAAGTCTAACCAACTGTGGATTATGCCTGTGGAGAGCGTGGCTGTGTGAGCTGTGGTGCTGTGGTGATAACTAAACCTGACAATTGTGTGATTTAGAAGTAGTGTATAAAGAAAACACAATAACAGGCAGTCTTCAGGACGGTAAGGAACACCAAGGAAAGCAAAGGACTCAATAAAGGATCTCCCTTTGACATATTCACATTCAGGTGGGTTGCCCTGGGTTACCTGGTGTGAGGAGGATGACAGACATGGTGATGAGGGAGCAGACCACCAGGATGACCAGCAGAGCGATGGCAATCCCCTTCCAGTTCCTCTGAGGTGGACTCCCTCCACCCAGGTCCTGCAGAGAGAGAGACAGAGATATATTAAAGTTCCTGGTGTATTTTATGACTGAAGCAGTCGCAACACATTCCCACTGGGCTGGAAGCACAAGAAGACATTATGTAAACTTGTTTTCTTGTTACCACCTTAAATACCAGAGAGAATGTAATAGCAGCATGAGTGTATGTATAAAAGCAAGAAATATCTTCTTTTGCTTGATGAATCACAGCAAAGGAGCTCTGCTGGGCCTCGCATGCTGAAGACTCCGTGGCAGAGGCTCTTGTTAAGCTGCATGATGAGGCTCATTTTAAGCCCCACGTCAGTTATGTGCACCTATTAACGTGGGTCGCACCACGGCATTGTGTGTTCAAGCCGAGCTCTTGCATGGTGAGGCGCCGCATTGAGGGGTTTTGCATAAGCCCGATAAAACGAAACTCAACATTGTATGATGGAGTTTAAACGATGAGCTGTATTAGTACGGTTCAATCACTGTTTAGCAAACATACACTTCGAATTACACCCCCTGACCCACATAGATCCAGTGGGGCCAGCACAGCAGCTGAGGTTAGTGTTGTGTGTCATGACCCTAATCAAACACGTTACTTACAGCCTTGCTGGATAAATGGGACAACAGCCATTTGCATTCAAGGGCTCCATCGGTCAAACTGGCTGCAGAGAGGCATGGTTTGAGCTAGACTCACAAGTCAGTCTCTAAACTCTTCTCTCAACTAAAGACTGAGGACTTTCTCCCAGGTTTCATTGCTAAAACTGGGTGGAAACAATTAGAGAGTTTTTTAAAAAAAACTGCATGGTAGAAGTCTTCAAAAGTCAAAAATCAAAAGTCTTTAGGGCGGCCCTTCATATTAGGGCGGTGACATGCAGAAGTTGTGTGTGCTTGTAAACACTGTCGTACCAGCAACACGTGCATTATAGGATGGCTCAGCTGCAGTCACCGAAGAAAACTCCAACTTCAAAATTTGTTGATGTTTGTCACATTTACGGCAAAACATATTCATACAACACAATATTTTATTAGGACATAATTCATCCGGCCGGACTACACATCTGCTTTGGAGGACATTACAGGACGAGTTACACTGGGAGACGGACTACCCAAAGCGGTATGTGGGTAGTCTCGTGATAACAGATGATCAGAGATCTCGCCGCCTACCAATGTAAGGGGCGTATGTCTATGGGCGTAGGCAGAGCCGTTACAACTGCTGTGGGCGTAGGCATATGTCTAGGGGTGTAGCTTAGTTAGCGGCCATTCTCACCGCCGTTCTAGCAACTAACTCGCATTTAGAAATCCCCAGACGATTGGTAGGTGGCAAGATCTCCGATCGTCTGGTATCGCAAGACTAGGTTTGAGCAATCGGAGGGACCACTAACCCTAACCCTATGTGATATTATCTGAAATGGCCATGCAGTGGAAGCTTGGGAAGCTTCTGCTATAGCAACACCCTCTCTGAGTCTTGGTGCTAGAGGGTCTTAAACAAGGTCTCTCAGTGAATTAAGCCCCCCTGCAAATGTCTTCTCTCCACAACTCCTTTAGGCCCCAATTACCCACAAAGCCCTGCAGGTGGGATACTAAGATTACTGACCACCGACTAACTCACTACTACTACAATGGACTGGAGAGTAGGGGAAGCAAGATCATCGCCAATTAGACTTAGATTCCACTTTTGAAAAAAACACTTTTTTCCCCATGTCTGTGTCAAATTTGTCTCCTGAGTGCATTTGCTAAGTGCTTGGTATGGGTTAAAAGCAGGGAAGGAAAATCACTTTTTTTAGCTGCCAGCTACAGTGACTTGCAATTCCCAAAATTCAGCTACAGTAACACTTTCACTGTTTAACAAACCAATTATTTCTTTGGCATAAAAAGTGTCGCCGAACAAGTTACCGTCTGCAGTCCAAATCTGTTTGGCAGGCTGGTGTCAGGTAATCACTGAACCAGCCTGAGAAGAAAACATGGACCCTCTCAAACAGATAGCAGCAGTGCACCGTCCTCATGACCGCAAGCCTTCATTACAAAGATGCAGTGTTACATCATTTACAGTCCCCAATGGACTCATAGGGCTGATCTATTACCAGGACTTGGACTGCTGCTCATTTCATTAATACTACAAAAGGATGGCTTGTCCTTGAACACTGACAGCAACTCTAAATTGCCAATGTCTCTCCATGCATGAGATTCTCTCGCTCTATCCCCAATTTCCTATTTAGCCATTTTTGAATCATCATCCTCAATTTATTAACTCAATTATGAGCAATGATAGAGCTGGCAAGAGTTTTGACCCGCTGAGTCTCTCCATTAGCATTATTAGGATTAGGGAACCATGGAAAGGGCCCCGATAATCGGTTATCCTTCCCAAAGGAGAGAGACAGCGACTGGGTTGGATGGGTTTCACACAGGCACGCCCCACCACCACCTCTTCATCACCACTGTTAGGACCCGCATCAGAGGAAAAAGATCTCTCAGGAAATCTATGTAGGATAGAGACAAGCTAGGCCCTTAAGTCGACCTAATCCCTCTCCTGATGTGGATCTTGTTTTAGTCAAAGATGCTTGAATCACATTGACGCATATACATAAAACACACATTTGGGTACAGTGTTTGATAATAGGTTGTGTGCTTTCAGGCCAATGCAGACGCCATTTCTAAGAAGGTACAACAATGTCTTTACTTCTTGAGGAAAATTAATTATTTTAATGTGTGTACCAAAATGATGGCCCTGTTCTATAGAACTTTTATTGAGTCAGTGCTGTCCTTTTGTATGGTGGCGTGGTTTGGGAACCTGAATCTGGCCAATAAGAATAGGCTTGGCTGTCTTGTCAGAGTGGCCACTAAAGTTATTGGGGCGAACCAAGCACAGCTCTCTGAACTTTATGATTGACAGGTCGTTAGGAAGGCCCATGCCATTTTGGTCTGTACTGACCACCCCCTGCAGAGGGAGTTTGAGCTTCTACCTTCAGGTAGAAGATATAGAGTTCCATTTCAGAGGACTAAAAAATTCAGACTCTTGTTTGCACTGCAATTAGTAGGCTGAATCTGCACAAATGATTGCACTATGCACTTTCTACACTCAGCAATGATGTGATTTTGCACTGTATTGTATTGTATTGTATTGTATTGTTGTCTCTGTGTCCTGTCTGGTATGTTGTCTTCATGATGTATTTATGATGTATTTAATGTGTTTTAATACCTGGCTGCAACCAAATTTCCCCTAGTGGGATAATAAAATTTGACTTGACTTGACTTGATAAATCTAGCACCCAGGATAAAGTTTACTGTAATCCATGGCAAAGTCTATGTATCATTGGATATTCACAAAGTTTGAGGCTAAAAATACACATAGTCAGTAGTAGTCAGCCAAAAAGTGGTAAAAACAATAGACTTCATCCCAACTGGTTTGCCACATCCAACTTTATTTTATTTTTTTCATTTTTACCGGAAAGATTTATCTATTTAACTTTCCAGGGTCCAAAACAAAAGGAGTCACACATTAGAACTCAAATGGCTCCCTACCAGCATCTTTTGTTTTCCTCTACTAACCAATTTTTTGCCTTTGATTTTCTGTCAACATCTGTCATTCATCTTCAAAATGTGTTCGTTTACTCCACATCAAACTGTTGGTCTGGGCTACAAGACGCTGAGGGCTATAAATAAACTATTTGACAGGCTGGGCAATGGGAACCGGGGAGACGGCGCCTTCATGTTTCTATGCCTAAGAGGAAAGAGTAGAAGGGGAAAAGTGTTTCTTTATCCAGCCATTCTATTCTATATATTATTCTCAATCATATACATAATATATGATGGACGAAACCTGGCTTTCTTTATAGAAATAGAACCTGCTTTCCCATGTTTAGCAGGAAAATAATCGTTGAAACTGTATTACTCTCTGTCCTGGATTATGGTGATGTAATGTATAGACATTCTGCTGTTACCACCCTTAAGCCCTTAGATGCTATATCACTCTGCTCTTAGATTGATTACTTAATTCATTACAAATTACCAATTTACATTACCTCACTATTAGACCTCAATATAGGAGCTTATCAAACCCGCTCTCAGGACTGGATTACTGGATTACTGGATTCCTCAGGTCAACTCAAAACTCGGAAAGACCGATTTTAGATTTTGTGCTCTGGACTCGTGGAATAAACTACAATGCACTTTAAATATTGATTCCCTGATAACATTGGGACATTTTAGAACTATGCTTATAAGTCTTAATGTTAAATGTAATTATTTTAACTAGAAATTGTTTTAACACATGTTGATGTTTGTGTTCTTATTTTATTTGTTTCTCATAAACCAAATCAGTGTGACATCACTTACGTCCGGGTGGAAACATTTGACCAATAGTAAACAGCCAGGCAGCCGCCAGTCTAACCCTTTGTTGTGATATGAATGGTAAAATTAAGTTCAAAATCCATGCAAACACAGCAAAACTTGGCAGTCCAGAATAAAATGACAATATTTAGATTTTCCTCCTCTTTTCGCTGTCTGCATCACTGTCTGTGACAATGAAGTTCTCAAAAGAGATGGACAATTTTGATACCTTCTCTCTCTGAAGTCTCTCTCTCTAATCGCAGACTGTTATCATCTTGCTGTAGAATTTCACACTGTGCATGTAAACTGTGTAGGTACAGTAAACTAAGCTAAGCTATACTAAGCTGAGCCTAGATATCATATTTACCGCATAGCATCCGTTACTTCCGGTGCTCACCGGATGCCAGTTTCACACCCGGAAGTATCTTGGCGACCTTTGTTTACAAACATTCTGATTAGGCCTATTGTGTTCTGATGATTGTCTGACTTGTTTTCTGTTTTCTTTGTTTTCTGCCTATTGTAATCTCAGCATCGTTGAAAATGAGGGTCCACCCCTCAATATAAATGGTAAATGGACTGTATTTATATAGCGCTTTTCTAGTCTTCTAGAGACCACTCAAAGCGCTTTTATGTATTCCCGAGAAGTAAATAAAGGTTGAATGAATGAATCAATGAATGAATTTTAAAATGTAAGCTTTTTCTATTGTTGGACTCATTGTATGTCACTGGATAAGAACATGAGCTAAATCCATGAAATGTCAGTGTAATAATATAATGAATATGATTGAAACATTTCTAAATAGGAATACTACACAGGTACTACACATTGAAGGAATATGCTTCTTCAAATGACCTCATCACTGCATGGATCATACATGTCAGTTATTACCAACATTGAGTAATGTTTTGGATTTCACAAAGTTCTTGTCTTTTAATATGTTGTACCTTCCACCTTTTTAATATTGTCTTGCTGCATGTGTCATGTACAGCAACTCGACAAAAATTCAGAAACCATCTACCCATTGGTTAAGCTGACTCTGATTGTGAGTCTACCATCGGGAAAGAATACCATGAAGCCCAAAGTCAATACAATCAATTATTCATCAGGTTAAGCAGACCACATATTTGTTTTTAAGGAAGTATTGAATGGCATAGATGAATGAGTTTACCCTTGCAAGGACCTCAGTCGGACTGGACTCATATCAGTCCTTGCAACAACAAAACATGTCATACACAACAGGAAATATACAGTATGGTGAGATGATAAGAATGAGTTTTTTCTTCTCAGACTTTTTTCTGGTAGCAGCACTAAACCAAGGCTCTGCTTCAATTTAGAATCGCTTTAACTTTGCAATGTTCAGGACAATGGAGAAAAACAGCAATCCCAACAATCCCATGAGAGTCATACTGTATGGCTTAGCCATGGCTAACAGAAGCCATTTTCTAGAATCACATCATCTGTCTTCAGAAAACCAATGATGAAAAACCAACAATGAATCATATAATACAGGAAGCTATAATGAGAGCTGCAAGAGAGGACAGACAGAAAGACAGAGCCAGAGAGCTGATAGTATCATGCTGCTTGAATGCACATAGTGACTGAATGGTGAGCATATATTCATATTATAGTTATGTGTAGTCCACTGTCTATGGTATGCACCCCACATGCATTGTATATGAGCCCCTGTTATCCTTGTACAATATGACAAAATGTACTGTTACTGTAAATTGTTAAAGTTTTTCGCCTTGAGACAGGAAGTGTTAGTCCCACATTCCTCCCTCTCAATTGGTCAAGTTGTCAGACATTTTGATGAGCTGTCTACTTTACACAGCATCTAGCCTGAGGCTAAGGTAACTGTCACCCATAAATCCACCAGAGACATTGAAGAAGCAGAGGGAAAATGCAGATGATCTGCACAAAATAAGCAACCCTGATGGTCACCGTGTTTTTGAACAGGTGAACTGCTAACCACACCCACAGCAAAAGGTATATGCCCCAAAAACAACCTGAACGTCATTGAAAAGCTATTATTAATAATATAAAGTTGTTTGGGCATGTACAGTACACACAGGGTCACAGACAGACAGACACTTGTATTAAACAGTATATCATATTTATTTTTAATTTAACGTCAAAAAAGTTGAATATTGTAGCTTTAATAAGTCTCCACCAGTGGCAGATGATTCTGATGTTGAGGGAGAGAAGCAGAGAGAATGATGGAGTTAAAGACAGAGAGAAATATATTCTATGAAATTAGGATGCTAATGATAGCTCTTCATCAACCCCTGCTAATAATCATATTCCTTTCTGACTTAATGCATGTGTGTGTGTGTGTGTGTGTGTGTGTGTGTGTGTGTGTGTGTGTGTGCGCGTGTGTACATGTGTACATGTGCGTGCAAGGAGGAATCAGGCTATTTATAGAGCTGTGAGCTTTCTCTCGCCTGGACCCTGACCTTGGGGAGAGTGTGACAAATGACAGGGAGTGTTTCAGCCAAAGCTAGGCCGTTTCAACAATGACAGCAGTGTTGGAGAGAGAGTAAAATACCATCTCTATGGACGTGTATTTGTTTCTCCATGAAATACCATTACTCACTGCCTCACATATCATTGACAGCCACGGCACAAAGCTATGCCGGCGTCTTGAGGCTTAACCTCCAAAATTGATCCACTGGCTAATAGGAAATGGCAAGCTTAGCCACATGTTGTCATCATATTGTATTTAGCGTTATCAGCCTTTGCCCTGAGGGACATTGCCATTGGCCTTTGGTCTATATGAGGCAGTTCTCAATTAGTCACTGTCTCTGTCATATTGGTTTCAGATGTATGTGGCTGTTGACTCATACAGCAGTGCTATAGTATTATAATATCAGTGCCATGGGTGCAGCGATTAGCAACATTTGTGTGGTAAGAAACAGAGAAATGAGGTTGTTATAATGTAACCAACATGGATAAAAGGCGTATTGTGGAAAACAGTTTTACTTATTTGTATTCCACAGATCATTGCTCTTTGCATCTAGAGCTTTAAAACGATGTATCACCTAACTGAGGGCAAACCATTTGTCTGATGTAAAATGAGTAAATGTTAAATGACCCAGGATCATTGGAGTTGGTCACATACTGTATACACATTGTTATTTCTAAAACCAGCCCTGAAGGACCACTGTATTGGCAAAAAGAAGAAATGATTAGCCAAATATGTAAAATATTCTTGATCTACATCAGAAATGTAGGCGTACAAAGTAATCTAACTGGGAATAACATCCTGCCCTGCTACTGGAGAAACGTTTTCTGTAGTTCAATAGGTTAAAATAGGACGAAAAGAAAAGAAACATCGTTGTTTACACATGAGTAAGTTTGTCTTTGACTTCACAGTGTTAAAAACAGATACAATATATACATAATCAAGCACCACAAAGACAACACAGCAAAGCTTCAGTATTTACCAAGAAGTTAAATTCCTGGTGGAACTGTATTGAAGAATTAAATACAGCAATGGGGAATAAAAGACATCTTGAACAAGATTATTTGTGGTTCGGGGAGATCTGCAGCACCTCCCAGAGGGCAGCTTATCACATTTATTAAAAAACGGGATGTAAACCATCACACATAATTTGCTGAGCCTTTTGCCTTCTAACCAAATGTATTTCTCAGTTGTTTTTCAGCGTCTCTGTGTGGTTTTACAGTGGTTTTACAGGCCATATTCGCAACTTTGCCAATATATATACACGCAATGTCAGGGAGCTGAACCCCAAAAATATGACTCCCTTGTACTGGTAGGCTATAAAGGGCGTAACAAAATAAACAACTTGAACTTCAACTTGTCTAGATCCAGACTCTATAGAGTGAACCTGATGTTAGCTATCTAGATCCAGACTCTATAGACTGAACCTGATGTTAGCTATCTAGATCCAGACTCTATAGACTGAACCTGATGTTAGCTATCTAGATCCAGACTCTATAGACTGAACCTGATGTTAGCTATCTAGATCCAGACTCTATAGACTGAACCTGACGTTAGCTATCTAGATCCATACTCTATAGACTGAACCTGATGTTAGCTATCTAGATCCAGACTGTAGACTGAACCTGTCGTTAACTATCTAGATCCAGACTCTATAGACTGAACCTGTCGTTAGCTATCTAGATCCAGACTCTATAGACTGAACCTGTCGTTAGCTATCTAGATCCAGACTCTATAGACTGAACCTGTCGTTAGCTATCTAGATCCAGACTCTATAGACTGAACCTGTCGTTAGCTATCTAGATCCAGACTGTAGACTGAACCTGTCGTTAGCTATCTAGATCCAGACTCTATAGACTGAACCTGATGTTAGCTATCTAGATCCATACTCTATAGACTGAACCTGATGTTAGCTATCTAGATCCATACTCTATAGACTGAACCTGTCGTTAGCTATCTAGATCCAGACTATAGACTGAAGCTGACGTTAGCTATCTAG
>CABFOS010141555.1:13481-23796 GCA_900660315.1 Diretmoides pauciradiatus
GTGATGGATCTATGTTGGATCAGTATCTGATCTGTGTTGGATCTGTGATCGATCTGTGTTGGATCTGTGATTGATCTGTGTTGGATCTGTGATGGACCTGTGTTGGATCTGTGATCGATCTGTGTTGGATCTGTATCGGATCTGTGATGGATCTGTGTTGGATCTGTGATAGATCTGTGTTGGATCTGTATCGGATCTGTGATGGATCTGTGTTGGATCTGTGTTGGATATGCATCGGATCTGTGATGGATCTGTGTTGGATCTGTGTTGGATCTGTGATAGATCTGTGTTGGATCTGTATTGGATCTGTATTGTATCTGTATTGGATCTATGTTGGATCTGTGTTGGATCTGTATCGGATCTGTGATGGATCTGTGATGGATCTGTATTGGATTTGTATTGGATCTGTGTTGGATCTGTGTTGGATCTGTATCGGATTTGTGATGGATCTGTGTTGGATCTGTATTGGATCTGTGTTGGATCTGTGATGGATCTGTGTTGGATCTGTATTGGATCTGTGTTGGATCTGTATCGGATTTGTGATGGATCTGTGTTGGATCTGTATTGTATCTGTGTTGGATCTGTATTGGATCTGTGTCGGATCTGTGATAGATCTGTGTTGGATCTGTATTGGATCTGTGATGGATCTGTTTTGGATCTGTGATGGATGTGTGTTAGATCAGTGATGGATCTGTGATGGATCTGTGATGGATCCGTATTGGATCTGTGATGGATCTGTGATGGATCTATGTTGGATCAGTATCGGATCTGAGATGGATCTGTGATGGATCTGTGTTGGATCTGTGATCGATCTGTGTTGGATCTGTATCGGATCTGTGATGGATCTGTATCGGATCTGTGATGGATCTGTGTTGGATCTGTATCGGATCTGTGATGGATCTGTGTTGGATCTGTGTTGGATATGCATCGGATCTGTGATGGATCTGTGATGGATCTGTATTGGATTTGTATTGGATCTGTGTTGGATCTGTGATAGATCTGTGTTGGATCTGTGTTGGATCTGTATTGGATCTGTGTTGGATCAGTATCGGATCTGAGATGGATCTGTGATGGATCTGTGTTGGATCTGTGATAGATCTGTGTTGGATCAGTATCGGATCTGTGATGGATCTGTGATGGATCTGTGTTGGATCTGTATCGGATCTGGGATGGATCTGTATCGGATCTTTGATGGATCTGTGTTGGATCTATATCGGATCTGTGATGGATCTGGACCTAGCAGTGACAGCAAGGGTAAGGAGCGGATGGAAGAAGTTCAGGGAACTCATGCCTTTCCTAACATCCAAGGCCCCATCCCTGAAGATGAAAAGGCAAATGTACTCAGCCTGCGTTAGAAGCTTCATGACGTATGGAAGTGAGACATGGGCCCTGAGGGTGGAGCACGAGCAGAAGCTGGACAAAGCGGAGGTGAGGATGATTAGATGGATGTGCGGTGTATCACTGAGAGAGAAAAAGACCAGCACAGAACTGAAACAGGATGGGAGTTTTGTTGAGGAGAGGCAGACTGAGATGCTACGGTCCGGACATGTTGTGCGGAAGGGAAGCGGATGACTGAGTGAAGAAGGTGATGTCGTTGAACTTGGAGGGGGCGAGACCTGTTGGCCGTCCAAAGACGACCTGGCAGGCGACCGTGTCAGCTGACATGAGAGCGCTCAGCATCCACCAGGACGTGGCCATGGATCGTCCTCAGTGGAGGAAAGCCACCGTGAGGATTCAGTCCAACCCAGCAGAAAGAGGACTTTAAACCGATGATGATGATGATCAGTTTTTGATTGATTGATAGATTTTTATTTCGAACATTAAAACCAAAATGAATATGAAATAATAATAAAATAAATAAAAAATACAAATATTTAGGCAGCAAAATAATACAATAGTAATAACATATTAAACGAAACTCAATTAACTAAACAATGTTGGAAAAGGGCGTAGGATGAAGCTTTGAAACTTTTCGAGTCCTACCCCTGTTATTTAAGCTTCATCTATCTTTTATTCACAATCACCATAGTATATATATATACACACTAATATACATATATTATTAAGAACAAATTCTAGTGATTTCATAAAAGATAAAAAAATTACCATATAGCATGATAAACTCACTATAAACTCACTAGCGAGTACCACAGACACACTGTAGTCCATTTAGGCATATTACAGAAACATTGCAGTGATTTTTTTGTTTTTGTTTAATCATATAACATTGAGGATGGCTTTGGACTATGAAGTAGGCTACGTCTATATTTTCCTCACCTGACAAGGGCATTATTTTGACATGCTCTTTGTGCTTTTGTCTTCCTCTAGCTGTGTGACCACATCATTGGATGATAAAAAGCCCATGCAAGGATTTCAGTTACCTACAGTTGATACAAGATAACTAATATTGACATTGTAACTAACAAATACCAATGTTCATGTGAGACTACAATATAACCACATCAATAGACGTTTCCACAAGCTGATATGTTGAGTTATGATCACAAGTGTAGCCTGACTATGGGGGTTTTAAATCACATTCTTATCTCATTTGCATGAAGATATTCTATGATGCATGGTGTGCGTCATTAGTTATCAGGATTTGTTTTACCATCTAACAAGCTAAGGATGTATGGTGGTGCTTTCAGTGGTGCTATGACAAGAACTTTGGCCTGTAAAATAGCTACTCTGTTGTCACACAGCGTTGTCATATAACCACAAGAAACACTGTTTAGTATAAAGGTGTGTTTACCCCCGGGTCATTGAGATTATCGAAAAAATATTGAGAAAAGTCTATAGTCACTGATCCAGCTCTTGTTTTAGGCTCAAACCCCTGAAGCATAAGTTTCTATTTACTGGTATTGCTTTCGTGGTGTTTTATTGTTGTGTTTCCGCAGACAGTTTAGTCATAAACCAAAGTACAAGGATAAGATTAGAGCAGCAGATTCCTGACAAGTCGTTGAGTGAAATAAACTGTGTATGAACTCTGTATACTGCTGCCCAAACTCGGCACCTATTGCCCGCCCAGCCGTCCTGGTAGGGGGATCCCTCGCTTAGTCGTCCCTCCCAAGGTTTCTTCCACTTTGTTTTGTGGGAGTTTTTCCTTGTCCTTTACTGAGGGTCTAAGGTTGGGGGGTGTTGTGTCAAACTTTGGGCATTGTGAAGCCCTTTGAGACTGTAATGGTGATTAAGGGCTATACAAATAAAATTTGATTGATTGATTGATTTCATTGAAGTAAACAAGCTTGGGTGTGTGAGAAGTGGATATTAGCACGCCTATGGTATATTAGCATTAGTACATACATATTATTGATTGTTTTCTAGTCCTGAACATGGCTAGCAGTAACACAAGAATAAACAAAGGGCTTCATATCCTGTCAGACCAACTGTGACAATCTCATCATACGCTCTGACCTTCAGCCCTTGAACAAAGTCTCCCCTGGACTCAACTGGGCTGGTCCACATATGACAGACACGCCTGTCGTCTGGATTCTTATCAATGATCTTATTGCATTGAACGGTGCAATAATGGTCTCCTGAGTTATAGCAGCTCAGTGGGCTAGGGTGTAAGCCTTGTAGAGACAAGTTTATGTCCCTCTCAACTATATTCAGGTTTTTCATCTAAAATCCCATTAAAAATATTTTTTAAATATGAATATTTTTTGATTAATAATAATTAAGAAACATTTGGTTCAATGTGATTTTTTATTTTATTTATATTTTTAAATAAGTGCTTCATAGCAATTCCAAATATGTTTTCAGGCACCATTCATGTGTAAGACCATTCAAAAGCATGAGAATGGAAACATGTATTGTTGTGTTGTCTGTCAAAATAAAGAGGTGTAGTGCCATGCTTTTGTTTCGAGGCAAATACCTGATTATGAATGAAGCCAGTGGGTATTAGAGAAGATAATCCTTTGTGTAGCGCCCTTTAATTATAAGGAGGCCAGGAGAGAGGGGGGTTATTATGGAGAGCTCATTAGGGAGGTGGACAGATCTGGTTAGCTGAGAAAGCCATTGGTCCACTGCTTGGTTCTGATTAGACACATATTAGAATTCCCCATGTCACATCACGTTTTCTCAGTGGAAGCGAAGTGACTGCTGCTAATGCCATGACAGCCAAAGCACCCCTTCAAACAAAAGAGCAGTTCAGAAGCTCCTAGGGTGCTGGTATGTGTCTTCCCTCCCCAGGCTGGACACTGGTCACCCAATATGGCACATTGCCATGTGGTCCTGGTGAAGGGGCTGGCCAGCCAGTGATCGGGTGAGGAGTTTGTGGGGGCCTGGCTTTCATTGCTACCCAGGCGGACATAGCCATAGCTGCTTCCATGTAAAAGGAACTGGTGGTTTGTGTGTAGCATTAGAGTAAATCAAAACAGTTGCATATTTGGCGTTTTGCTAGTTGATTGATTTGACCTAGATTTAGAAGTAGAGATCCCATGCCATAATCAGTAAGCAGCTTTGGTGTGGCTTGTTTACACATACACAGGGAGGCAGTTTAGTGCTGTGTTATCGATGCACATCTCTTGTGCGTGTTAATTATTCATATTTACAGCTGGGAGACGGGAATTACCTGGCAGCAGCAACAGGCAAAGGTCTCTTCCACACTTCAGTTAGGTAGAAGCACTTGTCTGGATGTGTCGGGTAAGTCTGCCTGTGCGGCATTTTATATCTGATTTTCCTACCAAATAACTAAATACTAATACTAATACTAGTTTTGCTGAGCTTTTTGTGTGTGTGTTTTAGTGTCTTTGTGTGAATGAGATTTTTTTGATAGTAAACACAAAGTGTAATGTTTTAGTTAACAATGGACTAACACAAAAACAGACAAAAGCCATGCTAAAGCTATGGATTCATAGGAAATATACTTTGGACATTACAAGAGAGAGCATTGTGTACTGTAGGCTACAATTATATTTAGAAGTAGAAAATAGGTACGCACATGCTAATGTTAAGTGCAAATGCAGTGTGCGTAGCTAGCTGCCTTTAGCAGATTTATTACCCTCCTACAAATGTATTTGTCTTATTAAAGTTTTTTTAAAGTGTTATATTTTATAGGGAGCAAAGAGATACCAAGGTGTATAAGAAAAACACCTATTTTGTTGTTCACTATTAACTATATGCTCATTTCATAATCACAGGGCTAAGTTCCTTCTCAGACTTTAACCAGATTTATGACTGCAGTGGCAGTATTTAGTTACAGTTCTGGCCAAGATTATTGGCACTCTTGCATGTTATACAGATAATGTACAATATTTTTCTGAAATAATTGGAAATTGAAACAACTTTCAGTCTTAACACATTAACATGTTGATTTATAGCACATGATCTATAAAGTAGAAAACAATGTTTTATGGTTTTGAAATTGAAAGGTTGCCATGGCCATGTATTATTTGCACCCTTAAGAACAACTCAAATAAATTCTGTTGGAGGAAATAGATTATCATTTGCAATGTAATTCAGCTCACCTGTGACAGGTTGCAGGAGCCCACATAGATTATTGAATTATAATAGTATTTTATTTTTTCAAGTGATAAAAAAGGCTGTTCTGCTTGCCTGGACGTCTGTGGAAATGGTAAAGAGAAAAGAGCTGTCTGAGGATGTCAGAAAAACTATTATCACCAAACATAAGTGTTCACAAGGCTATAAGGACATCTCTAGAGACCTTATTCCTGTTCTGACAGTTTGCAATGTTAAGAAGTTTGCTTCTCATGGAATTGTTAAGAATCTAAGGATGTGGTGGTAAGAGGAAGATTGACCTCAGATTTTGTCTAAGGTTGGTGTGAGCCATTGAAATAACCTTGCATAACATCCAAAGATCTCAAGGCCGACGTGGAGAGGTCTGGGGTAATGGTTTCAGCCTGCCCACTACACTGGATACTGAACCAAGAATACCCCACTGCTGAAAGACGAACACAAGGCCTGATTGATCTTTGCCCAGACCCACTTGGACAAACCTAAATCCTTCTGGGGAAATCTTCTGTGGATAGATAAAACCAAATTAGAGCTTTCAATGCAGATTAGCACAGAATTAAGCTTTTAAAGAGAAGAACACCTTACCGACAGTCAAATACAGGGGAGGTTCCATAATGCCATGGGGCTGCTTTGCTGCCTCGGGTACTGGATGTCTTGAACGTCATGGAATCAGAAGATTACCAAGGCATTTCGGAGGGAAATGTGCTACTCAGTGTCAAACTGGGTGTCAATCGAAGGTCATGGGTCCTCCAGCAGGCCAAACTCCACACGGATTTCTCCAAATCTCTGGATTTCTCTGGATTTCTCGAGAACTGCGCATCTGAACAACTTCACACTCGACACTGCACTTCCTTGGGCCGTGAGCAATACACCGGCCAAGTGGGACGTCAATCGGGTGAATGGTTCTCGAGATATGCGAAGGACACACAGACACACAGAGATTCCTCGCTTTATAGTTAGACAGTCGATTATCAATCCTGTGTCATTTTCACATGGTTTGCTTAGTTAGGAGGCTAAAGAAATCTAGTTACATCATCATTTACTTGAATGTTGGTATTGCTGTTTAACCCAATGGAATTATTTTAGACCTGTTATACAAAGTATATCAGTGTCTGTATCTGTAGACAATAATTGTGTAGAAAAGTGTAAAATGACACACTTCAGACAAATTAATGATTCCATGTTTTCAAATTTCAAAGTCAATTAATACATTTTTCCTTTGTTATGTTTTTAGTCTCAATGGCAGACATGGGGAGGGTTGCAGGAAGCATACTATTGGTGTGCTTTATTAGATTCACTAATGGTGAGTGACATTAGTCATTTTGTCTCCATGCCTTTACCACACTATTTAACATTTAACATTTAACTTAACATTTTCTTTAGGGTTTTCCACAGCAAATACCAGACCTGAAATCGACAATATTATTGAAAATTTGCGTGAAGACATCCCCATAGGTACATATGTCCTCCTTGTGGTTGCTGCTTTGTTTGAAACATTGGAAACAACCTAAACATTTATTTCACAGCTTCTATTTCAATTATGTGCTATTGGTCATCAGCAATATGTTTTGCATTGACTACACACATTTTCTGCCCCCCCTGTTGTTGTCAAAGGTGGTTATGCATTTAATATATCAGCAAGGGATGCAGAAAACGACGTATTGGTTTATGCGCTCACCGGGCCCACCGCCAGCTTCTTTAACGTTAACAGAACGACCGGGGTGGTAACAGTCAAGATGCAGCTAGACAGAGAGGTATGGTAGTTTTTGGAGACATACCTTTGAATTTTCATTGACTATGCCATACATAGTTGAAATACTTTTTCTTTATTTTTAGAGCGATGATATTTTGACTCTTGGAGTTACAGTCTCTGATGCTCACTACACAGTAAGTGAAATTGTTAAAGTGTTAATCAAGTGTGTTAATCAACAATTTTAATTTCACATCATATTGTTTATATTCATAGCATATAGTTTTTTTTAAATTGTTCATTGTATATTCTCTTTCAGACAGCAGCAGACTTAACAATAATATTAATAGATGCCAATGACAACAAACCTAGATTTCAGAACGCTACATATGATGCCGAGGTCCGAGAAGTAAGTAGAATATCTTTACTGAACACATCAGCTTCATGACCCTATCCTGTTATTCTGTTGTTATTCTGTAGTTTAATATTTAAATTACATTTTAATTGATAATGATTGAAAATAGCCATTTCAAAGCTATTACAAACATTATGTTATGAATAAAGTGACATTTCACACATTATGATACATTTTAGTGCAGGGGATCTAAACAAAATATGTTCCACAGTACTTTGTGATTGTTCCCTGTATCTTTAAATTTATGGAGGGGGGATGAACTATTTTACTATAGAGATTGTCTAGAAAGAAAGAGGCTAATGTGAGCTTAGCCAACCGTATTCACTATGATCTCTGTTTCACTTTTTCCCCTAAAGCTGCTGTTAGAGAAAAGCATAAAGGCACTGCAGTGTTTGATTTTTTTAGTTATGTTTCTTATTTTTTCCTTCCAATTTATTAGGATGCCCCCGTAGGCACGGTTCTGTTTCAGGTGTCTGCCGTGGATGCTGACACCGGCCTTGCTTCGCTCGTAATATACAGGATTAATGAAGTAAGTGTTCTTACAAAATTCTGCATCTTATTAAGATTTTATTGAGATATTTTTCTGGTAAATTCATTGAAGCCTCATTTGCGCTGTAATTTTTAGGTTATTCCAAAAGCTGGGATCAATCTATTCAACATCATGGAGAACAGCGGTGAAGTCAAATTAATTAAAAGTCTTAATTATACAGCACTGAACTCTTTCTATCGACTAAACATAAATGCATCTGTAAGTATTTTGCTTTTAAATGATGAAATGTACTATATTTTCACTTATAATGTATTAGCAATAGCATTAGTGTTATTGTACTTTGTCAACTAACTGCCTACCAAATATATGGCTGAACTGCAACAGTACACATGCTACAGTAGAGGAAGGAGTATAGTGAATACAATTTAGTCAGCTTAATAATAGTCAACTGACATATTTAAGTGTATGGATTTTTTTTGCGCCACCCTAACAATTATAGTATATATAATTAAAAAATAGATTTTAAAAATCAGCTAAAAGTTGTCATTTAACCGGTGCAATTCATAAAATGTCATAAAATATAAAATTGTAACTAAATGAGTCAATTAATAATAATTAGAATTGATAATTAGAGTTCGGCCTTAAGTGAATATATTACTGAATTTCTAAATCTATTTTCAAAATGAAATCATGAAATCAATCTGAAATCATGAAAGCTTTGGCATTCACTACATTTACTGTTTTAAACACACAGTGTCTTTAAGTCTTTTGTGTGAAAAGGTGCAATGCGCTTTACGTTTTCACCATCAGCAACAGTGGTTTCTTTGGAATAATTCAAAATCTAAACTTAAACAAAGCAAGACAAAACAAAATGTTTTGTGCTGACACCCACTTGAATTGACTCATTTAATTACCATAAGCGGTAGATAATGGATGGATGGATGGATGTATTAATTGTTTTATACATAGTCTTATTAATTGTGGCACTTACTGTCAAATTCATTTATAACTTATTTTTTAAGGAACAAAGCAGTTGGATCCATGATGTTCTGATCAGTTCTGATGAAGTTTATGGTAACTGGTTTATCTTGGCCTGGATCCAACTGCTTTGTTCCTAGTTTAATTTTCCTGGGGATCCAAGAGCACCTGGCAGATATATATATATATATTTTATTATTTTTTTATTTCCTCCCCAGAGTACCGTAGGTTTTTTTCTCCATTTCTAACTTCTTTTTTAAATTGAACTATTAGTTAATTAAAATTTTTAAAAAGCGTGATAACTAATCGCTTAGCTTGCGTATGATTATTAGAATGACATATAAAAACTTCCCGAGAATGCTACATAACACTTGCAATGCAATGACACTTTGTGTCCCATAACAGGATAGAGGAGGTCAGTACAATGGGGAATGGGTGTTCCAATCAAGCAGTACTTGGGCCTTCATTAATGTTGTGGACATCCCTGACCTTGATCCAAAATTCTTAAGTCTTCCTTACACAACCAGTGTTGAAGAGGGTTCACGTACGGTAAGTAATGCCAGTTCAATGCACAGGAGAGGATTGTCCCTTGGAAAAGATGCTAAACTAGATTGATGGTCATTTTCATATGGCCATGGGGAATAAATGAAAGGGATAAAGTGTCAATAAATAAATAACTAAAACATAAATGAATAACAGCTTTAGGTCTAACTTACAGTAACAGTCAAGAATGAAGTGATGTCGCTTTGTATTGCATATCATGATAGAGCATGTGTCGGGACATTATTGAATAAGTGTGCATTATGTATGTAAATGAAGAGAGATTCAATTTGTTCTTTTTCCTTGCTAGGCCCTGTCTGTGTTTCAAGTGACTGCCATAGACCAGGACACAGGAGTCAATGATGTCATCCTCTATAGCATTGAAAGTGAGCCTCAACAATGTGAAAACCGAAGCTAGTGAATGCAATGAATTAATTAATGAGTGAGTGAGTGAGTGAGTGTAGTCGGTTGGAAATTTTGCTGTTGACAGTTTCTTTCCCCAACTTTGACAGATTCCACATTCCCTGGCTTGTTTTCCATCTCATCAAATGATGGTGTCATATCCATAAAGTCAGACATTGACCGAGAAGTCACTGGTGATGTTGTTACTCTGACTGTCAAGGTACAGTTTTTCAAATCCTATTACTACAACTAATACTACCACTACTACTCTTACTACTACTACTACTACTACTACTACTACTACTACTACTACTACTAGTACTAC
>CABFOS010141559.1:0-12452 GCA_900660315.1 Diretmoides pauciradiatus
AGAGAGAGACAGAGACAGAGAGAGACAGAGAGAGACAGAGAGAGAGAGAGAGAGAGAGACAGAGAGAGAGAGACAGAGAGAGACAAACAGAGAGAGGGAGACCTGTAAATGATGTGTTTTCCAGTATGTTCTTATGTTTGGTGAAAGGATTTAAGCGTCCCCGAGACAAATAACAAGTGGACTTTGAAAAAAGCTTTTTAACCCTCCGGCTTTTAACCCTCTTTCCATTCATCCATTTCCTACTATAGACTCTAATCCAGACTGCATCACGCCAGGCAGAGCGTCTCAATACCCCGTCTCCCCTGAAGGAACGCTGCTGTAGCCGCTTAGCTGCTGGCTGCGTAACGTATTCTATGTGATACTCTAACAGACAAAGACACAAATAAGCTCTTAGTCGAAAAAGTCGATTCTCATCTCGCCCCGGAGGGAGATTTCTGCTCTGCGCTCGCGTAACTTATTCTATATATTGTATATATTGTACAGTATACTGGACTTGTTAATGCAGCGGCAGAAAAGCTCCATACAGAACTATTCAGTATGTAGTTGAGCAAAACGTTAAATACACCAGGAAGCTCTTTCTTTCTTTCTTTCTTTCTTTATTAACCCTTTGATGCACAAGCTCTGCATCTCCCTTCTAAGGCACCACATGACCTGTATTCACTTCCTATGTTACAGTATTTCTTTCATTCATGGCTGAGTGTGTTTTCTATGCTAAATCTTTTGAAATCAACTTATTTCATCACTTACTATTCCACATATTCATTAAATATCACAACTCATTATTTTCATTTTTCCTTTCTTACTCTATGAACAGACGTAGTTTTGGTATTCATCAATTTTACTGCAAACAGATCAGATCAGGTGATAAAGGATAACTTTGGTATTTTTCAACCTGGATTTTCCCATGGTCGTGTGTCTAACTGACTCGTGGGAACAAGAGATTTTGAAATTGGTCTTGTATTGACCGAGTCCGTAACTACTAGCGGTTAGCTTAGCTTAGCGAATCCGTCTACAACGTGAGGCTTCAGGGCAAGTAAATAGTCCTCTAAAAGTGTTTTTTGCCACTTGTTCTAAGTGTCTGAAAGGATCCTGACAGAGAAATAAAACATTTTTCTTTACCTTTCGCTTGATCTGATCTGTTGTAATTGTGTTAGCATCCACTTGGAGTACAACTAGCTACAACAACAGCGAGTCCCTATCCAAGATAGGTATATATACAACAAGAGGTCTCACTCCTCATGAAAAAAAACGTTTTATTTCTCTGTCGGGATCCTGTCAGACACTTAGAACAACAATCGGAGTCTGTCAGTGGCAAAAAAAAACGCTTTTAGAAGACTATTCACTTGACCTTCAGCAATAACGTTATAGCCGCATTAGCCGCTAATCGCTAAAAACAGTGCTCACTCAATACTGGATCAATTTTTTTTTAAATTGCCCACCAGTCACGTAGACACACGACCATGGGAAAATAATGTCCAGGTTGAAATATACCGAAGTTATTCTTTAACTCTTACAGACTCACTCACCTTAATGCTGGAATGAGTCATTTAATATTTCTGCCAGAATGTTCTTTCAAGGCCGCTGATAGAGAAATCCTCTCTTACCGCCAACGTTTCTCCTGTTCTTAACCAAAACGAATTGGAAAATCAGATTGTTATGTGGCTGCTGATTTGACTTGTTACAGTAGTTTAAGTGTCTGGGATGTGAATTGTCTCTTCAGAGGCATTCGCCGGATGTTCAATGATTGTTGAATGTCGTCACATTCGACGGGAGGAACGTGTGTGTCGGGAATAATGCAGCTCATTAGAATGAACCTGGGACAAAGTGGCAAGATGTGAATACATAACCGTGTGTGTGTGTGTGTGTGTGTGTGTGTGTGTGTGTGTGTGTGTGTGTGTGTGTCAGAGAGCGTATACAAATGACATTTATCGTCCTCCTAAACTATTCTCAGAATTCCTGTCAATGGTCATTTTGAAATATGACAAATTATTGCTACTTGGAGATTTTAAAGGATAACATCGGTATTTTTCAACTCCTATTTTCCCATGGCCGTGTGTCTAGACCTTTGTTGGATATGGACTCGCTGTTGTTGTAGCTAGTTGTGCTCCAAGTGGATGCTAACACAATAACAACAGATCAGATCAAGAGAAAGGTAAAGAAAAACGTTTTTTTTCTCTGTCGGGATCCTGTCAGACACTTAGAACAACAATCAGAGTCTGTTAGTGGCAAAACACAAAAACGCGGACGTAATGTGATTTCGGCAGTGTACGTTTTGCGTCATGTCTCCTGCACGCTTCACCTCTTGCCTGAACCAAACAGAGTATTTCCAGCTGGTGAGACCACATCTGACAAGGACAGTCTGCTGTTGTTGCTACATGTGTGAAAGGGAAACTGATTCTCTGGCAAACTGTCCAGAGTTCATGTGTCAAAGACACTTAAGTAAGTAAGTTAGACCGAGTAGAGTACACACAAGTACACAAACACACTAAATCAAATAGTAAAAGATCATTATTATCAACTGGGCCTTTTACCTGTTGTTTTTGCCATTGTGGTGATCAATTCTGAATAAAGATAATAGAGCTCAACG
The DNA here is from genome assembly GCA_900660315.1 of Diretmoides pauciradiatus. Classification (NCBI taxonomy): domain Eukaryota; kingdom Metazoa; phylum Chordata; class Actinopteri; order Trachichthyiformes; family Diretmidae; genus Diretmoides; species Diretmoides pauciradiatus. The sequence continues at coordinate 2,588 of CABFOS010141559.1, forward strand.
TACCAACAGTTTGCAGACAGCGCTGCTATCCGATGGAATCCACATGTACCGAGGGAAAAATCAGGGAATGTTACAGTAAATGGACTGAATTTACAGTATATAGCACTTTTCTGGCCTAGAGACTCAAAGCGCTTCACATTGACTCTGACATTCATTCACCGACGGCGGGGGGCAGCCATGCGCGGCGCCAGGAGCAGTGAGGGGTTCAGCGTCTTGCTCAAGGACACGCTGCCGGGAGGAGGAGCCTCGAACCGGGAACCTTCCGATTTCCAGACGACTGAGCTATTTGATGATATCGGAGCGCGTCGCTGCCATCCGACGGGTACATCAAGATCTACAGCGAAGTAAGTGATGAAATTTTGTTCAGGATCGATTGGCATGACGGCGAAAACCGGGAAAATAAGCCCTGGGTTGAAAATAACTGTGTTACAGTACGTGTACACACACACACACACACAGATGGTCTAACACACAGATGGTCTAATCAGCATCCCTTAAGCCACCACAGGTGTTGATGGAGAGAGCCAAGGAGGAGGGGGTGGATCTCCTCTCCCAGACAGAGAGATCATATCACAGTGTTTGCTTGCTGCCAAGCCATCACATCGCGTTTATGATAAGAGAGTGACAAGCTAAGGCAGCAAAGGTCAGGACAACATGACAGAGGGGTCAATAACTGTCCCCGTTGAGGGGGGAGGGGGGGTTAGGAGGGTTGGAGACCAGAGAGAAGGCATCTCAGATAGGGATCAAAGACAATATGATCAAGCCAACAATGAAACTGTTGTGTGTGGGGAGAAGAGTGGGGTACCGTTCACATTTGAACCGGTACCGGTATGGAATTCAGTACCAGTACTCAACGGTTCCTTTTTTCTGTACTTTACTCGCTCTGTAATAACAAAAATGTTTTGCTATCTGGATGTCTATGGGATCATGACTATGTTATTTGATCCCATAGACTCATGTCGCTGTTTGACATAACTTCAGACTACATCAAATACATCAAAAGGTCCTACGGCTTTTATTCGTTTCTGACTCTGGGAAAGTGGGAAAAACAGTAAAATTCCCCCTTAACTACTGAATCTCTGAACCGTCTCTTTAACCAAATCACATCCAGACTATTCTATGTGATCTCCTTTTGATAACTAATGTAATAACTAGTAATATTTTTGTCACTTCCATGCACTGAGCCTCCCCTGAACCTGTGTGGAGCAGAGCCCCCCCTGGGGAGACCCGCCTGGCACTTTGAAAACCTCTGGTCTAGAATGAATCTTTTCATGTAATCCTGATGTCAAACATTGCTGCAAGATCAAGAGAAACAAAAAGTTGCACTTCCAAGATGATCCGAACGGAGGCTGTATCTCTGCACGAGCGACCCCCGTTCCACACACAGCACCATGCATCACCACTCGCCTCAAATGAGGTACAAAGGAAGCAGGGAGAGGAAACATTAGCGTCAGATGGACTGGATGCATACAAATATTAGAGAGAGATTTATGGTCCATGTCGATAGCCAGTTCCAGACAAACATTGCTGTGTAAGCAAAGGCCCTTCAGTCTCCTCTATCACCAACCTGACACCACAGGCGATGCCAACGATCTTTCTCAGGTTCCCACTCGTCCTGGAAAACCTGGAAATTCAGAGACTTCATTTCCAGTCATGGAAAACCTGGAAAATTGACTAAAATGACCAAATATCATGGGGGAAAAATCGATGTTGTCCTGGATTTTTCGATATGTGTCGATACTAAGGACTACCAGTAAATTATATGACCGTTTGTGAGCGAGTGCTGTCCTGGATTGTCAAGAAAAACTCCTGGAAATGTCCTGGAAAATTATTTCTCAAAAAGAGTGGGAACTCTGTTGCTGCGTCACGTCACCTGTGTTATATCTAAAGAGCAAAAAAAACTGAGAATCCAACATTACCCTCAACAACAACAACAACAACCTCACGAGGGGGGGCAAGTGTTGTCTAGGATGAAGCTCAGTCTAGTCCTCATCCATTTGCCTCCAGGCCATCCAAGCTCAGACTTTTTCACCAGATTGTTGCCTTCCCTCACCTTCATGCTGCCTCACCAGGCTCTGGTAGGACTGCAGCATCTTCTCACCCTGGATGGTGAAGGGCGTCTCTGGCTGCTTCTGGCTTCTGGCTTCACTACCTGACAAAGCTCTCCATTACACCTTTTTTACACCAAAATTAGTGGGTATATGCAGGGTTTTTAAACCTGGGAAAACCCGCTAAAAACAGGTGACTGACACCTTTCCCATTACCAGTAGACCAGTTTGCCTTCCTGGGTTATTTTTGGTGCGTCACATTCAATGTGACAAACGACACCACGAACGCGCCGGAACACAATGTAAACACAAACAGTAAATGTTGTAAACGTTACGGCAGTTACTTAAATATGTATTTCAAACTCGTTGCCAACACCTTTGGAACGATGTTTGAGCTGCTTGGACGGAGACGGACGGGATTTGTGGCTGGCGACAAACCTTCATTACCTCCATGATAGTTACAGTAGCTACTGATATCTACAGTAGCTACTGATAGCTACTGTAGATATCATTTGCTACTGTTGACAGTAGCAATCGTTGTATGTTGGTTGCGTCAGCATGATATCGCGCTGGAAAAGGGGCGAAAAGTAGCGTGTTCAACCCGAGTGTCACGTTTCCATCACTGCCGATCGGAGCCGGAGCCGATAAATACTGCAGAGTCATGTGACCCGGGACTGAATTCCGGGTGGAACCTTTTCCACTGAAGTCAAAAGCCGGATATTAGCGGGTTTTTTGACCAGTGGAAAAGAGGCATAAATAACTGACCCGAGCCTGGACTATGTCAGTTTAACACAACAACCTTTAACCACACTATGACCTTTAACCTTCTGGTTCCAGCTCTGAGGTGAATCTGAACTACGGTCGTCTCTACATGGACGTGAAGAAACAATACCTCAAACTACTGGGAGCTCTGGTTAGTACATGCTGGTACTTTTCCTCAACCCAGGGTACAGTTTTTCAAAACTTGATCTGGGTCAAAATATTTTTTCTGCATTTTATAATCCAGGATCAGATGATTTTGAGTTTGTTCTGATTCATTCTGATCCAGATGCAACAATATCACACTATCCATCCTTTAAAAACAAACCATGTTAGCAAAGTCATTCATGAAACTTCACTTTCTCTGCAAACTGTTTTCATTCAGTAATTCAAGGACCTTTTTGGGTTTTGGAGCATCTCATTGACCAACAGTACTTTTAATATATACTCAGGGAGGCTGCGTTTCCCCCACATCAGATAATCAGTTTCTTGGTTGGATTTAAAGCCTTAAGGTCTCTGGTAGCATCAAGTGTATACTTATTTTTGGCATCAAAACGATCCTCATCTCTGCCTTGAATTTGAAAACACAAACCATTTGGGGCTGTAGTGATAATGCGTTTAGAGTGGAGAGGAGTGAGATTGGGTAATCTAATCCTTAAAGGATAAGTTAGGTATTTTTCAACCTGGACCCTATTTTCCCATAGTCGTGTGTCTTTGAAATTGGTCCAGTATTCAGCGAGTACTGATGTTAGCGTTTAGCGGCTAATGCGGCTATAAAGTTATCGCTGAAGGGCAAGTGCATAGTCCTCTAAAAGTTTATTTTTTTGCCCTGACAGGCTCCGTTGTTGTTCTAAGTGTCTGACAGAATCCTGACACAGAAATAAAGCGTTTTTCTTTACGTTTCGTTTGATCCGGTCTGTTATTGTGTTATCATCCATGTAGCACATAGTCCCGTCCAAGGTCGCAAAATTTCAGAACGACGATTCTCATTCTCCTCAAGTCTCGTTCTGAAATTTTGTGAGGAGTGAGAGTTGAACGGGACTGTGTGTGCTATATGGTGCTACAGGGATGCTACTACAATAACAGACCGGATCAAGCCAAAGGTAAAGAAAAACGTTTTATTTCTGTCAGGGATCCTGTCAGACACTTAGAACAATCGGAGCTGGTCAGTGGCAAAAAAAAAGCTTTTAGAGGACTATGCACTTGCCCTTCAGTGATAACGTCCTAGCCGCTATCGCTAAAAGCAGAACTCACTGAATACTGACCAATTTCAAAAAATATTTTTCCCACCAGTCACGTAGACACACGACCATGGGAAAATAGGATCCATGTTAAAAAAATAGCGGAATCATCCTTTAAACGGGATGGGATTGCAGTAAACTGATGCGCTGATGTTGGACTGTAGTTTAGTCTTGTGTACGACTGTTTCTGCAGAAGTATCGTATCCTGGTGTACAACGGGGACGTGGACATGGCCTGTAACTTCATGGGAGACGAGTGGTTCATCGAGTCTCTGCACCAGGAGGTGAGTTCCACCCGCACGCTGCCTTCTGATTGGCTGACTGATGTTTCTACCACGATCAGGTAGAAACATGTTTCTATTGTTCTGTACCAAATGACAAAGCCTGATAGACTGTTTCAACAACCTTCCAACACTCCACGCTGAATAGGAAAGGAAAACTACATACCCACACAATATATTTTCTTTTTCTAATTTTATTTTCATTTTTATGGAAGCCCATTTCCGCCAGTAAAAGAAAAAAGATGAATGTTAAGTCAAAATTATGAAAAGATGAAAATGAAAAGAGCTGCTACTTTGACTTGTGTGAAAGTATCTCATAATTATGACTATCTCATAATTTCAACCTTTTATCTCATAATTTCAACTTTTTTATCTCATAATTTTGACTTACCATGGGGATTTCTTTTACTGGTGGAAATGGGCTTCCATACATTTTACTATTTTTTTACTTATTACTATTTGATGCATTTGCATGGATGGATGGAGTCGTGTGTCTAATTTGTATCTATGTATGGTCAAGGTGGGGGTGGAGAGGGATGCTTGTTTAAAAAAAGAAAAATGTTGTTTGGACTGTAGTGTTGTATGATTTCCATATATCCTTCAATAAAAAGCTTTGAACGGAACATTTCTACTGTTTCAGGTGGAGGTGAAGCGTCGTCCGTGGACCTACACTGACGGAGACAGTCAGCAGGTCGGGGGCTTTGTCAAAGAGTTCAACAACATCGCCTTCCTCACCGTCAAGGTAACGACTTACTGCTGCTACCGCCTTTCCTCTGCTGCACTAAGTACTCGTAGTGTTTACTTCACCTTTGTTGTGCTCAGTTTTATATTTTAATTTGTATCTTTCTACTTTTTCGTGAGATTTTATTGCTATGTAGATTGTGTAATATTTCCCATTAAAGGATAACATCAGTATTTTTCAACCTTGACCTTATGTTCCCATGGCCGTGTGTCTGACTGACTCCTGGGAACAAGAAGTTTTGAAATTGGTCCGTAGCGGTTAGCGCTTAGCTTAGCGAATCTGTCTAAAACGGAACACTTCAGGGCAAAGTGCGTAGTCCTCTAAAAGCATTTTTTTTTGCTACTGACAGACTCCGATTGTTTTAAGTGTCTGACAGGATCCCGACAGAGAAATAAAACGTTTTTTTGTATTGTCTGCGTAGAATTTTTTTTGCACGCAAATCAAACACATTTTTCTGAATTGTAAATGAAAAAGTGAGGTTCACAAATGTAAAAAAATAAAATTGCAATTGTTTTTCTCCCTCGTGTTTATTATTTCATTTCTTAAAAGTACGGTTTCATTCTTTTTTTATGAGTACGATTGTGTTTTTCTCACGCTTGATTTCTTGATTTGCGTGTGATTTAAAAAAAAAAAATAATTCCTACGCAGACAATACTTGTGGCGTTAATTTGTCTCCATAACCCGGAGTCACGACGCTGTAGTCGGTTTGTTCCACATCACTAACCCTCACGTTCTCCTCCTCCTGCAGGGTTCTGGCCACATGGTTCCATCAGACAAACCCATCGCTGCCTACGCCATGTTCTCTCGCTTCATAAAGAGAGAGCCATACTAGACCCTCTGCACCCCGACAGCCCCTCCTGGTGTCCTACTGATCACCCCCCTTCCCCCCGGTGACATGGTTGTCATAGGAACACGCTACCTTTAGCTCATTGGTTGATTTACTTTGGTTTTGGTGTTAAACCTGCTGACTGACGCTGTTGATTCCGGCCGTCTAAAGGTTCTGTGATGGATTCCTAGCAGGTCTGGTCCAGGCCGGAGCTGATGGAAACGTAACAAATCAAAGGGAATAAACTGTATTTGCCTTCTGGATGGAAAAACAATAAAGTGCAGCTCTTTGAACGAGACGTGTTCCGGCAGTCGTTCAGTTCTATTGTCTAAAGTAGAAAGGCAGCTGTGTTTCCTTCGCTGTAAACTCGAAGTTTAGTCCTTTAGAGCTGGAGTGAACATTCAGGCAGCTTCATTCCCTAACATACTGGAACATACTGACATATTGTCACATGTGCTATGGGATTTTGCAACATGCTATGTAGTATATTAAAGGATAAATTCTGTATTTTTCAACCTGGTCGTGTGACTGGTAGGGGAAAATAATTTTTGAAATTGGTCCAGTATTCAGTGAGCACTGATGTTAGCGCTTAGCGGCTAATGTGGCCAGAACATTGTCGCTGAAGGGCAAGTGAATAGTCCTCTAAAAGCTTCTTTTTTTTGCCACTGACAGGATCCAGACAGAGAAATAAAACATTTTTCTTTACCTTTCACTTGATCCGGTCTGTTGTTATTGTCTTAGCATCCATGTAACACGGTTCAGGTCTAACCAGCTAACAAAGATGTAGCTGCAACAAGAGGTCTCACTCCTCGCTAAATTTCACCAGACTTCTCCTTGAGAACGAGAATCGTCGTTCTGAAATTTAGCCTCCGGTCTGTTGGATATGGACTTGCTGCTGTTGTGGCTAGTTGGGATGCTAACACAATAACAACAGACCAGATCAAGCAAAAGGTAAAGAAAAACGTTTTATTTCTCTGTCAGGATCCTGTCAGACACTTAGAACAACAATCGGAGCCTGGCAGTGGCAAAAACAAATGCTTTTAGAGGACTATTCACTTAGCTGCTAAGCGCTAACATCAGTGCTCACTGAATACTCGACCAATTTCAAAATTGCTTTTTCCCACCAGTCACGTAGACACACAACCACAGGAAAATAGGGTCCAGGTTGAAAAATACTGAACTTATCCTTTAACTTACTCGGACATGCATACTATAACAATGCACTGATATAATCTACTGTACATGTTCACAGTCTGTACCGTGACAAATTCTCCACATATGATATATTCTAACAGTGGTTCTCAACCAGTGGTCTGGGGACCACCAGTGGTCCTTGAGGGGGTTCCAGGTGGTCCTCAGCTAAATGATGGATAGTTGGGAACCAAATGGACCCTTATAGGTCTTCAGAGTGTACAATTGAAACCAAATGGACCCGTACGGTTTCATTTGTACACTGAGTTAAATTATTGTTAAACATCTGCATTACTTAATTTACAAGACATTTACATAATTAGAGAATGTAAAAGAATTGTTATTGTGATCAAAGTTTGTCTGTTATCTCTCTCCCCCATCAATACAGTGTTGGAATTCTGGACTAAATCTGATCCAACAATAACTAAATATTCTAAGTTTTGGGTCTGAGAGGCGAAATCTCATCAAATGGTCTGTGGCTCTAATGAGACTAAATAATGGTCCTTGATATGAAAAAGGTTGAGAACCAGTGTTCTAACATGCTGTATGTCAGTTAATTCTGTTCTAAAGACAAACCACAGGTGATAAAAGACGCCGACATTTGATTTAGTTGTATTAAGTGATTTTACAGATGGGCTTTACTACACCAGCACCACATGATGCATGTTTCTACTCTGTGCTAGTGGCTGCTCGGTACGTGAATCACATGAGTAATGGTTACGACGGGTTGCAGGTTACAGTACATTGACAGGTGTGATGTTGCTATGGTTACATCAGCTAGACAAGCAGTTTCATTTATGAGCATAAACCAACATTTTCTAATCAAACATGTTGACGTTAGTGAGCGTTAGCGTTGGAAACTGAGCGCAGACGATCTAAAGCTTCAACAGGCCAGAATCTGGCTTCAAAAACACAAAAGCTATGGAATCTCACTGGTTTGGTCCTAGCTGCCGTTTCCCCGTCAGGATCCGGGTGTTTAAACTGTAACAGTCATGATTCAGCCTCTAACGGCCCCGATGTAAACACATGGGTCAGTGTTGTGGTTTACACAGTGATGTCAGGTGGTGATGTCATTCAGACAGTGTGGTTTACACAGTGATGTCAGGTGGTGATGTCATTCAGACAGTGTGGTTTACACAGTGATGTCAGGTGGTGATGTCATTCAGACAGTGTTGTGGTTTACACAGTGATGTCAGGTGGTGATGTCATTCAGACAGTTGTGGTTTACACAGTGATGTCAGGTGGTGATGTCATTCAGACGTTGTGGTTTACACAGTGATGTCAGATGGTGATGTCATTCAGACAGTGTTGTGCTTTACACAGTGATGTCAGGTGGTGATGTCATTCAGACAGTGTGGTTTACACAGTGATGTCAGGTGGTGATGTCATTCAGACAGTGTTGTGGTTTACACAGTGATGTCAGGTGGTGATGTCATTCAGACAGTGTTGTGGTTTAGACAGTGATGTCATTCAGTGTTGACAGTCAGACAGTGCTGTGGTTCCAGACTTGTGGTTTCCAGTGTTGTGTGTAGTAGTTTAGACAGTGTTGTCTGTCTCCGCCTGGCTCCCAGAGATCATTTCCCTCAGACCAGACTTGAAGTGCAGATTAGCTCCAATCACTATGTATCCCTGCAGGAAGAGGAGAGGACACGGTGGCATCATGTAGTATTGTGCTGACAGTAGTACTGATGTGCTGCAGTCACTGTGGAGCCTTGACCAATAGGCAAGGTACAGTATACAGTACGGTATAGTATACGGTATATTACAGTATAGTACAGTACGGTGCAGTACAGTAAACAGACTTACATTGTGATATTCGACTACTTCCTCTATGAAATCCATTCCATCAGCCAAAGGAATCTGAACTCCTCTCTTAGTCCAGTCTGTAATAATAATAATAATAATACATTTATTTATAGAGCCCATTTTGGTACAGAGATTGCAGCTCAAAGTGCTGCACATAAAAAGGCAAAAACAGATCAATAGAACAATAGAAAAAAAGTGACGTAGAAAGAAAAAAGAAAACAATAGTACATGCGAAGATAATACATACAATGGTAATAGTTAATGAAAACACTATAGATGAGTCGGAAAATAAATGAATAAAAATAAATCAAATACAAGGCCGAGCAGGCGAACTGAAGGCAAGTTTAAATAAGTGTTTTAAGAAGTTCCTTAAATGTGTTAAGAATTTGTGGCTCTGATACTGCCAGGTAGGATGTTCCAAAACCTCAGGGCATAGAAGCTAAAAGCTGCTGCACTGCTTCTCTTATGCTTTACCGTTGGAATCATTAAGAGAAGCCGTGGAGGATTTAAGGGTTGTACTAGGATCTAAGGGTTCTAGGATCTAAGGGTTCAACTAGGATCTAAGGGTTGTACTAGGATCTAAGGGTTGTACTAGGATCTAAGGGTTATACTAGGATCTAAGGGTTATACTAGGATCGAATGGTTCTACTAGGATTTAAGGGTTGTACTAGGATCTAAGGGTTATACTAGGATCTAAGGGTTATACTAGGATCGAATGGTTCTACTAGGATTTAAGGGTTGTACTAAGATCTAAGGGTTGTAAAAGGATCTAAGGGTTATACAAGGATTTAAGGGTTGTACTAGGATCTAAGGGTTGTACTAGGATCTAAGGGTTATACTAGGATCTAAGGGTTGTACTAGGATCTAAGGGTTCTACTAGGATCTAAGGGTTATACTAGGATCGAAGGGTTATACTAGGATTTAAGGGTTGTACTAGGATTTAAGGGTTGTACTAGGATTTAAGGGTTATAC
>CABFOS010141567.1:0-11825 GCA_900660315.1 Diretmoides pauciradiatus
CGCTGCTGTACAACAGAGGCTGTAGTGCAGTGCAATTGATGCAGACAGTGCTTGGGGAAACGTTTAAACGTTTCAGTGAGCACAACACACAGGCGAGTGCACTTGTTGCTTTGGATCCAGAGAGTGACACATTTCTGGATACCAAAGCCATTAAACACATCACGGAGTTACGACTTTTACTGAATCAGAGTACATAGTTGTAAAGCAGTTCATTCATGCACAGACGGAGACAGTTTTGACAGTCAAGGAAAATGGACAATCAAATCGATTCTCTCACCACACAAAAGCGCAGAGGCCGTGCCAAGTGTACTGAGACCATTGAAACATGCTTTAACGTTCGGCGCATCACTGCAATGTGCGAGAATTCTTTCTCCACTCTGAAGAGGTTTTTACAGACGACAGACCCTGAAGGAGGTTCAGTGCTGAGACACCTTCAGCTATTTTAATGGTGAGTGAGATGTTATATTATGTGACCGGTCGAGTTCAGGTTTGAACCCAGGTGAGTTTCACTGATCAACTCGCTATCTACTCGAGGACTCACGAGGATCTACTGCGTTACACTCACCCCCCAAACTCACTTCTCACAGTCCCTGGCTAATCCGGGTCACGGCACCAATGTGACCAGTCGGGTTCAGGTTTGAACAAAGGGCTCCCGCGACAAAAAGCACCACAACAACCGCTGCGCCAAGAGAACCGGCTCCCTTGGTGGAGCTGTTATTGGGCTTTTATCTTTGAGGAGTGAGTTTCACCGATCAACTCGCTACCTACTCGAGGACTCACAAGGATCTACTCTGTTACACTCACACAATAACAATAGACCAGATCAAGTGAAAGGTAAAGAAAAACATTTTATTTCTCTGTCAGGATCCTGTCAGACACTTATGGCAATAATCGGAGCCTGTCAGTGGCAAAAAAACATCTTTAGAGGACTATACACTTGCCCCGAAGACTCACGTTTTAGACGGACTCGCTAAGCTAAGCGCTAACCACCGGCACCTATGGACTCGGTCAACACCAGACTAATTTCAAAAATTCTTGTTCCCATGAGTCAGTTAGACACACGGCCATGGGAAAATAGGATCCAGGTTGAAAAATACCGATGTTATCCTTTAAGCCTGTTTTAAGACTGCCCCACTTGTGGCAAAACTTGTGAGGTACATAAGTATGTCCGGGGAACCTTTCTGGCTGTTTCACAAACATTTCTGCGAGTTCACCCGTCAGTGGAACAGTCAGCCTATCATTGGTACTGTAGCAGCCCAGCAGGTAGCCGTTGTTCTTTCAGCTAATGACGACCCTGAAAGAATGACAACTGAGGGCTACCCAGCAGGCAACCTGCATCTATCTGCAGCTGTCAACTTCACTGGCTCATCATTCAGACAGTTCAACAAGGTAAAAAAGAATTTACAATTGAACAAAACATATATGGCATTGTGTGTGTAATATCTGACGTCTCATGTTAATTACAAGGTACTCATCAAGACTCTATTCATTGTATTACTAGGTTGTGTCAGCACTCAAGGTTTGGACCATAGCTGAGGGTACATACTTTCTACATGCCAAATCATAAATGGTCCATGTGTTATCTCAACTTGGAAGCGTTTACAAGCATCATCCAGACTCTGAGCCGGAGTAAGAATGTCACACTGGGAGGCGACATGCGAGCCGACAGCATCATAGATGTCCAGCTGGTGCAGGTGAGGTTAAAGGGTAACTTTACCCATAATTGTGTGTCTAAGTGACTAATGGGGACAACAATTTTTGAAATTGGTCCAGTATTGAGCGAGCTGTTGTCCGTGAAACCAACTGCAATATGGGGCAATTGCGCCCCGTCAATGTACGTCCTCTAAAAGGGCTTGTTTTTGCCACTGACAGACTCAGATTGTTATTATCAGTGTCTGACAATATAGATATCACTAAGCTATGTTTTCTGTACTGTAAAACAACAAACTGCTGTCGGCACTGGTCTCTCCAACATCACCGATAGAGCGGTGACCATGCGCACACACGGACACACAGAGCCGAAAACATTGTTCCCCTCCGCGGATTCCATCACACTAACAACAGCCACTCACACATACACACACACACACACAGGTTAAAAGGGATCCGGCTGCAATAAGACTTAACTGGATACAGAGTGAGTCCACTAACTCAACTCTCTCTGTATCTCTCTCTGTATCCAGCCTATGCCTCCCCCACCCCCTCCCCCCAGTCTGCCACAATATATGAATTAAATACTTTCTTGACACCTGTAATGTATAATTTATTTTGATACATTTATTAAGTATTTGTTTTTGTAACAACAACTTTCGCCGCAGGCTGAAAACCCTCTTCAAGAAGTACTACCTTGACCCTTCCTCTAACTTATTTGTTTTTGCAATTTTACTTTTCTCACTTTTACAGCTCTGGTTCTGCTCTTAGATGCTTGTTTAGAAAGGAGATGCTCTTTTGATTTCTGGTGACTTGTAGTTCTCTTGACTCCCTATGTTGAATGCACTTATTGTAAGTCACTTTGGATAGATGCGTCTGCTAAATGACTGTAATGTAATGTAAGTTTGATGTATTGTTGCTCATCTTGGGTCGGCAGCTGTTCCAGCCGTTTCCACCACCCACCATCCAAACCTGCGAGTGGCATATCCTGTTTCTAAAGTTTGTGTAATGTGTGGTTTGAGAATCAAGGTTTTACACATTCAAACATGCAAACTTGTGTATACTACTAAACTCAATCAAACTTTCTGTCAACATCAACCAATCTGTCAGCTTCTCGGCACAACTTTGTCATTACATCTCTGTCGGTATGGCCCAAAACAAATAGAGGCCAACAGTAGGAGATAGAGGTCCTTTTCTCCCATTCGATCCTACCTCGATATTTACACAAAAAGAACATTTTAAACTGCATTTACTTGCAGAAATCAAATGTTCACACACACACACACACACACACACACACTTTCACCAACTGACTAGAGCTTCTCAACCTCCAGGCTGTAGGCCCGAGATCAGGGGCTGAGACACTTGCCTCCCGCCCTGCTCCCTTGAGATTAATTATGTTCACTTTACCAGCCGTGAATCACTTTCTATCTGCCTGGAAAGCTCACACAGTACCACAAGAACCAGCAAGACTGTTATCGCTAACAACTAGCCCCTCCAAGCAGCCTCTGTTCACACGTGATATATTGTAGCCATGCCAAGGATGGCTAATTAAAATGACTGACTGTGCACAACCCTGGAAGTGAAGCAGGTAGCGTAGCAGACCGGGCTCATGAGGATGTTGCTGTGGGGGTGTTTAAACTTGTACTGACACTCCTACTGTATCTGCCTTTCTTTCTGTATTGAGTTAGCTCGCTCTCTCTCTCTCTCTCTCTCTCTCTCTCTCTCTCTCTCGCTCTCTCTCTCGCTCTCTCTCTCTCTCTCTCTCTCTCTCACACATGCTGACTGACCATCTTACTGTCCATCTCTTCCCTTTGTCTGTTGGGGGAGTGCACCAAGATGGGAGAGGAGGGCAATGCTTGACCATGTTTTTCTCTCGGCTCCTTCTCTACATTATTTCTATCAGTATTCTCTCTTGGCAGAATTAGCTCCTGATGATGAGATTTCGGAGAAGCAATATGCTTCCTCATTAATTATATATGCAAGGGAAAAGGAGTAACACAACAACAGGAGCCGCAGAGAGCTAATCTGGTTACTTCTTTAAGGAAGCAGGTAAAAATGTAACTCAGCACTCCACCTCCACTTCTCAAGATGCTGCATGAATTATAAGCTGAGTTGAACTAAAAGTATGTTTGGATATTCATTTTTGCTCTTGCCTTTTGTTCCTGTTTCAAATTCTAGGGAGGATTTTTGGATGTGGTTGGTTGGTTCAGTTGGCATAAGGACTGAAATTGTAGTGGCACTTTACAATATAAGCCATATAATAAAATCCAGAAAGTACAGTCACTTAATATTCACACTGATAAGCTCATTTTCAATCATTGTCCTTTACTCCACTGAAATGCAATGAAAAGCAGTGAATTAATTTAATATTAAATGTAATTACCATCTGATCAATGGTTCAGAATTGCAAATTGTAGGAGTAACAGATAAAAATCCTTAATTTGTTCCTTTTTAATGCGCATGATCAGTAGGAATCTGAGGAAACCTTTTTCTTTTTCCGTATTCTCTCGTGGTAGGTGTTTTTTGTCTGTCAGATAAATTACTCCAACCTGATACTGGTGATCCTGCAGCTGGTGCTACAGCTAGAGCGCTACGTCACCCGCTTCAGCTATCAGACAGTAACACAGCACGTGGCTGTGTGGTTGCTAGCGGTCTAAATGCAAAGTAGATTTGAGCTGAAACAATTATTGTATTTTCCTACATATACACACACCTTATTCAGCCGCCAATATCAGCTTGTTGGATACAGTAGAACTGTTCGAAGCAGCGTTAGAGGGTTTCGTGACACCCACTTTGTGGAAACAATAAATGACGACATCCTCCAACATTTGACCCTGACTGAAGACAAGCAAAAACTCCACGTTATTAGGATTTTAAAAAATGGAAGAAACCATGGGAGGGGCTCCTCACATCCCTCTTACCAGGGCGGTCACATTGCAGTACTGTAATTGCAGAGGGGTACAAACAAAGATTAGTAGATGGATCAGAAACAAAGTCTACAGCATTAATAATGACATCCACATCTGGTGTGGAGCATCAACAGCAGCTGGGTCAGCATCCTCACAGACTGGGTACCACAAGAATGTCAACTCTGACCAGCCACAGCCACAACAGCAAACAGATAAGAGACACACTCATACACAGCAGATGAACTCATTCACTTACTGTACTCCCACTCACACTGACAGACATGACCAGCATGAGCTGACAGGAGTAGCCTATAGACAGGGAGAATAGGAAGCAGAAACTAAATGCCCATTGGCAGGAACTTGAGCTACTGCAAGCTAACTGGTCTAACCTTACTCTCTGAAGAGACCGAGCTACTCCCAGTAATTCTGCAAAACTAAGTTTGGCCAGGTGATAGTGAACATAAATAAGTTTTACGTCTGGATTATAAGATATCAGTAGAGATATTGTAGCAGGCAGACTGTTCCTGAGAGAGAGAGTGCACGGTGAGAAAAGGCTGTTACCTGCAGTTTTCTTGCTGACTGCTGGGATACACAGATAGCCTGAGATCAGAGGATGCATGCTGGGACATATGAAGCAATAAGATCTGCTAAATATTAAGTAAGCAAAATGTATTTGTATACTGTAGCATATTTCTCAGACACAGAATCACAAAGTGCTTTACAGCAATAAAACAGCAATAACAACAACAGACACTACAGTGCCTTAAAAAATTAAAATCACAGCAACAGCAGACAAACAGTTACAGAGACCCATACACAAGTACAAGTACAAAACTACCAAACACAGAAGAGGAGATCAAATCAATAAGAGATGGCGTGCAAAAGCAAATCAAATGGAACAAATGGCTGCAGGCTAACCAAAAGCCTGTCTGAATAAAAAAGTGTTCGGCTGCTTTCTAAAGATGGCCAAAAGAGTCTAAACATCGCAACGATTAGGGGAGAGCATTCCACAAGTTGAGTGCAATAGCTTGAAAAGCACGGTCACCTCAGGTTTTCAAATGAGTTCGAGGGACCTCCAGTAATTTTTGTTCGGAAGACCTAAGAGCTCGACTGGAAGATCATCAACATACTGGGGTGTTTGACCATGCAAGGCTCTAAAGGTTAGCACCAGTACTTTAAAATAGATCTGGAAATGTATTGGAAACCAGTGCAGAGAGGATCAAATTGGCCTAATATGTGATCTATTGCTGTTTCTAGTTAATAGCCGAGCATGAGTTGACAGTGCCAACCCATGTAATGCTTTATATTGTAGAAGCCCCTTAAAGTCACATCTGGCATGGATTGGGAGTCAGTGTAGTGAGGACATGATAGGTCAAATCATTTTTTCTAGTTTGGCCCTCAGGTCTTAAGGGTTCTCCCTGCACATGCTAAATCCCCTTCTAAATACCGAAGCAGAAGCAGGCCTATCTGATCATCTAAAATAAATATACATAGTGGCGCACCAGAGCTTGTCTCTGTACATTGTAATTCCATATATAGTAAAACCACATGACATACAGTAGTTGGGAGCAGTTGGATAAGCAGAACCAAGTAGATGGAGGCTGGGGAGGTGATGTAGCTTTACCAACATCAGTGAGCGCGGCTGCAGTGTAGCAGCATTTAGCAGTGGACCACCAAGTGAGCGTGCTGAGCCATGATGGGTGTCAGTCCAATAAACAATAAAACGGTTACACACGATTAAATCAGGTTTAAATGTTAAGTCACAAACATTCACTACATCTTTAGTTCTCCCTCCATTTATTCTAAATAAAGAGAGAAAAAGTAGCGGGTAGAACAGCAAGTGTAAAAGCTTCCATGAACTGGCTAGAGGTTGAATCACTACTGTGTTATCAGCAATACGGAGAGCTGTTGATGTGCGTTTTGTGAGCTGAGCACCTTGGTTTGATTGTTGTCACTTTGCAGGTGCTTCTACTGCTGCCATGCTACCTTCAACAAAATAAAAAAATGATGTGTTTAAAGCTGCATCTAACTTTTTATGTAACAATATCAATCTAGTTCAGAGAAGAGTGGCCCCTCCCCCCTCATTGAGGCGCTGTAGATTCACCCCAATGAAGTTTTGGCGTCGGTAGGCACACTGGTGGGAAAGTTTTCTCTGAGCACAGGGAGTGATGACTCGAAACGTATGAGTCGAACGCACACAGCTCTGAAACAGCAGTGAGCGAGCTAGCACCTCGGCTATCACTATGCAGTTACCGCTCACTGCCATTGGGGCTAAATTACATACACCTGTTCCTTGTTTTCCTCTTGTTAATCTGATGCACTGTAGGCCTTTGACGTCATGTTTTTATTCAAATAATACAAATCCTATTTTTATACTTTCAGCAAATCATAACCTAGAAATACATTACCCCGAAAAGTAAAGGGTCATCCTCCTCTTCAAATGCAGCAGCATTGTTTTCTGCAAGTAATGACAGTTTGACAGTGACTGGTGAATATGATTGAGGTTGGGCTTAAGGAAACCTCCTCCCTGAGATAGCTGTCGGTAAGACGTCCACAATGGTCCATTGAGCTGTTCTCACACAACAGCTGCTAGCTGTTAACTATGACAGTGACAGAGTGGGCCAACAATTACTCTGACACGCCATAAAACAGAGGACACGCTAGCATGGCTACAGATCCACAATCAATGTGAGGCGCTATCTGTAGTTACCTCAACCAAACGTTTGGTGCTGTCTCTCCTGAATAGAGACTCCAACTTTGCTTATTTGACGAAAGATGTTGAATGGTCAGGACGTCTTATCTCACAGCACCTTGCACGATCCACCCATGCATCAATATGTACTATAGGGGGAAAAACAAAGAGAAAACAAAAAGAGAATTGGGGTAACTTAGATTCATTGTAGGGCAGGGGATGCCAGTGGTTTGAATTTAAAGGACCTTCAATAGATACGCATTATTCCACTGATTAAACTTGTTAATATAACCCTTCACCTCACCTCAGTGTAAACTCTGCTCTCATTGTCTGTTGGCGGTCTGTGATGCTTATTCGACCCTGCAAACGAATCACACTACCAGATCATCTTTGTTGACCATTGGTCCCAATCGAGCCCCCGATCACAATTTCTCCCCCCGCTGTCAGGATGGACAAACATGGTGTAAATCAGCCCAGTCATCCTCTAGTGTGTCCCCAGCCTTAGGAGAGCTTTTCCTCTCTATTCTAGATGTTAGCTTTCTATTAACAGAATACACCACCTCTTCCCTGCAATCACTCTACCGTGGTGCAATCAAGTCAGCAGTCAGCAACAGACTGACATTTTAGACAGATTTATGTTATTTATTTGGTCACAGACTGGATTTGGGCTGACTAAATTTCCGTTTAGCATTAGATGTTGACCATGTCCTTGCAGTTTGCAAATGTCAACTGGATAAATGATTCAAATGATGGGCCATGCAGTGACTTCCAATCAATACTGGGTCTGAGAAGGTGTTTGCCATGAAAATTCTGTGTAACACAAAGTCTAGCAGGGAGGAATTGTGATGAATGAATTTATGTAAATATTTAATATTTAATATAAACTGATTGATTTATATAAACTGAATGTCTTAATTTTTGAATACATTATTATTATTTCAGTTGTTCAGCTCTTAGCTAAGTCCGGCTAATTAAAACTGCATTATGCAAGATGTTTATGCAAAAATAACAATGTCTTGTGGAGCTGAAACACAGAAGAGTGTCCCATCCTCATTAATTGAGACACTACCACCACATTACCCTTATTTGACCAAATTCAATTTTGTTGTCATTATGGTGACTAGTGGGAAATCTTCTCCATACACATGAAATGAATCCATCAAAGCTGGAAAATACATGTTTTATGCATATCTTTAAAATACAAATACATTACCTCACAAGAAGATAGTTCCACATTTTGTGGTAAACGTTATATCTTTTGCCTCTCTTGTCCCTTTGGTATAAATCAATCAGACCAGTTTGCTAATCACACTTTATCACTAAAAAAAATAATCACATAATCTTTCAAAAAAATGTATCAAAAAGCAACCGTTTTGTTATTTGTACTGTGTAATTTCCTTGAGGACCCCAGGAAGACGAGCTGGCAGCTATTGGAGATCCTGATAAAACAACAATATCACAAAGTAAATATTGAAATAAAGCTGAAACCATGGCAGCAACCAACTTAACCCTCAAGCGACCAACATATTTTGTGTGCTATAATAAGCAACTGAGGTCAGGTATGACCCCAGAAGAAAACAACTGCAATACTATCTATTCACAAATAGATTTGCTTCATTAACATGTAATTCGACATATAAAATATTTCTTGTTGAGCAAAAAACAAGAATATAGGACTGTATATTTTAATACAATTACAGCACATGTAGTAATTTCTAAAATAAAGATGTTCATATTTCTGGACTGTAAAACACAAACAAAACAAAAACATCCTTATTAGTAGTAAATACTGATTCACCCTGACATTGTAATGAATGCTGTATTGTTCAGTTTTCACATCACCTACATCACCTACACCTGATTGGGGTCAGGGCATTTAGCTAACATAAAAACAGAAATGTCAGTTTCAGTCTAACCTTGTCTAAGTCTAAGGCCACCGAGGCATTTAAACAACAGCCGGATGGATGCAGGGATTTTGCATTTCTCAAGGGGCAGCTCTCCAAACCTCAGCTTCAACGTGTGGTCCATCCACTCCTCTGTCTCTCTCAGCGTGAGCTAGATGATGGAGTGAGTGATCAGGGTCACGGATCCAGTCGTGAGCTTCATCATCGAGTGTGCGGTGAGAACTGTGCCAGAGGGAACATCTCCACGGAGCCCTCCTCCACAGCCTCTTGCCAAAGAGTCAGCTTTGCCAAGAACCCACAAATCTTGTCAGTGGTGGTGAATATGTTTTCATTTCTACCCTGAATCTTTAAGGTGGATGAATATGTGGGCAAGATAAGCCAGCTTGGCGCACCACCTGTCACTGGCGAGATTACAAATTACATTTTGTATGTTTCGCAACACAAGTTCACTGTCTAGAGAAGTGAACCAAGTAAACATTTTGTTTTGACAGATTCCCGATAAACAATGACTGCATAAAGTAATCTTGTCAAAATAGCCAGTGAAGGGCTGCTATATGCTATTAATGCTATCACATTCATCCTGAACAATGCAAATGATAATTAACTCTAATAAAAGTTGAAACTGAAGTTGTATTTAAATGACATAATGCTATATAGAACCTACATGTATGAAGCCACCATTGGTCTCTGGGTCCCTTACTGTCATTTAGTTTATGGTAAGTGTTGCTGGTTGTGCAGGATGTATGTAACAGACTACAGTACTTTGACATGCAGGTACCACAACATGCATATTCATGAAGTTTCACTGTGTGGCTTCAGTCAAGCTTGGCAGAAATGTATTGTACAAGAGTGTTACAAGACTGAAGGAAAATGAATGAGTTGTTTTTTTCCTACACAGGAGGTACAGACACTCACAGGATGCTTTAGCATACCATGTCATACATACATGCTGTATACTGTATCACAATTACATACAGTATGACATTTGTGGATCCATTCACAATTGGCGACAGAAAAAATAAAAGTTACAGTACAGGGGAGTAAAACATTAAAAAAATAAAGTGTAAAAGTAGATTACCTAATTTTCTACAATTTTCATTATATTTTCCAGAATCCGAGATATAGCTTTGTTAATACTTGTTGCCTGAGCAGGAGACCCATACAGATGCTCAACACAAATCCCTACTATCTTCAGTTAACTACTGTAGTAGTGCGGGCAGCCTGGGTAGTCTATTCCACTGCCTACAGTACCAACCCTGAGGTTGCGGGTTTGATCCTCAGCGTTGCTGCTTGTCCGGGCGTCCCCACAGACACAAGTGGCCGTGTCTGCTGGTGAACAGCGGGTGGGAAGCCGGACGAGGGGATTTGTCCAGGTCGCTGCACCAGCCCCTCCTTCTGGTCAGTCGGGGCAACTGCTCAGCGGAGAGGGGAACTGGGGGGGATAACGTGTTCCTCTGCACGCGCCACACCCTCCCGGTGAAACTCCTCGCTGTCGGGTTGTAAAGAAGCGGCTGGTGACTTCATGTGCGTCGGAGGAGGAGGCCTTTCACATGATCTGCGCAAAGCGTCGGCGTCAACGCCAGGTTGGGCGCGACCCCTTCACATGACTAGCGTAGCGCCTGGAGCGGTTGTGACGTCATCACATACATCCAGGTGTTGTGTATCTGTTTTTCACCGTACAGCAGAAGAAAGCTTTGGCTTTTGTTGTCATTGACGTTGAACGAGATGCGGACAGGAAGGAGATTTTGGGTTCACAAAACGCTTTTGTCTCGGGAACACAACGTGGAGTTTAATTGGTTCGGGAGCTGAGGCACCATGGCGCCGATTCCAGACGGACTTTAGTCTCGATGTCAATCAGTTTGAGATCGGCTACTATCACAGCTATAGAAGTGAATATAGACTGACTGCATATACGAACATGTAATTTAAAAGTCAACCAACCTGGTCCCATCTGTAAACCGACATGATTCCATGCCTCAGACTTTTTGGTCAGATCGTGTAACCTATTTTAAATAAGCAGGAAGTTGTAAGCTGCAGGCTTTTATATTGAAGGTCTTTAGGGAAGTAACCGGGTTCTGTGGTGAATTTGTCTGTGTGGAGAAATAAAGACGATCCGTTCATGTTGAACATCGCCGGAGCCTCTGTGGTTTTTGTTTTACATTATTTAACCAAGTATAAGCGATCAAACCGCTCGGTTACAGCGGTATGATTTAAGTCTGATGTTGTATAATTCAGGATGCTGTGATACACATAAAACAACTTTCTCCATTATTTATTTGTATTAAGTGGTTATCTTCTCCCACCTCCGGGGGCATTGGGGAACATAGAGTCCGAGTGGGCCTTGTTCCGCTCTGCCATTGACGAAGCGGCTGTTGTGAGCAACGGCCGCAAGGTTGCTGGTGCCAGTCGAGGCGGTAACCCCCGAACCCGCTGGTGGACTCCAGAGGTGAGGGGAGCTGTCAGGCTGAAGAAGGAGGCCTACAGGGCGTGGTTGGTCTGTGGGTCTCCGGAGGCAGCTGACTGGTACCGGCGGGCCAAGCGGTGCGCGGCGGTGGCAGTCGCGGAGGCAAAAACTCGGACATGGGAGGAGTTCGGTGAGGCCATGGAGGAAGACGATCGGCTCCAAAGAGGTTCTGTAGGGAAAGAGTGTAGATCTCGGTGGTCGCC
>CABFOS010141581.1:0-10000 GCA_900660315.1 Diretmoides pauciradiatus
CTCAGTGAGTGACCCCAAAAAGACAGACTCTCCCTCATCACTTTCACAGTCATCTACTGTTATCTCCCGCACACTCTTAGTGTAGCATGCTACTGCAAAGTGTCCCATTTTCTTGCATTTGTTGCATCTTTTCCCTTTTGCTGGGCATTGGTCAGGATCACTGTGCTCTGTGGCATTTTCCACATTTTCCTCACTTTTTCTCATTTCTCTGTCTGAACACTTTAGCTGCACCCGTGCCATTGTCTCTCTTTCCTCTATGTCTGAACGATTTCACTTCATCCACCTTTGTCTGACGAGCCAGGTTGATTCTGTCCCTTAATTAGCTCGTAATGACTAAATTAAAATAGAAAATATATCAAAAACATCAAAAAGTAGAGTAAAATTCTAATTTTTGCATGGTTAACTTGCGGAGTTGGCCTAACTTGTTCATCTGTGTAGTGGTGCAACAGCACAAATTATGATTGGGGAATTACATGCATAAGCGTCTTTCTTGGCTTAGTGTTGAAAAAAGGTTTGCATATAACATACTCATATATTTTCACAGAGTCATGCGGAAAAAAACATTTCTCTTTGACAAAATAACTTATTTTTCTACAACTCACACCCACTCAACCAGATGGGCGTCCGGTGACCAGTTGATTTTACCTAAACCAAGGAACAATTATTTGAAGAAAACTGTCATACATAGGTCCTTTGTATCTTGAAACCGACTACCAAGTAACGTTAGCTCCATAAAAGGGATTGTAGGCTCAGGCTCCATCTAAACACTGACTTAGTACACATCGGGTGTGTGTAGATGTCTTCTTTTTACAGTTTTACTAGTGCGCTTACTTTTTAACTTAAGGCTTTGTTTGTATTACTATTATTCTGTCTAATAAGTTTTTTGTAATTACATTTTATTAGTGTTTTGTACATTGATTAATGCTTTTTTATTATTAATTATTTTTAATATTTCCTGTAATATGTACACTGTTGTTTTGTATGTATTGTTCCTGGACCCCAGGAAGACTAGCGGTCGTCTTGGTGGCAGCTAATGGGGATCCTTTTCAAATAAACAAATAAACAAATAAACCTCGAGGACCTTTTATCCTTGAGTCCAAGTTGACGTTTGTGCCAATTTTGAACAAATTCCCTCAAGGCGTTCCTGGGACATCGCGTTCACGACTCCGGCCACGGCTGCGCCATCACGGAGGCATAATAAACTTAACCTTTCATAATAGAGTGAAAGTGAGATAGATAACATGCTGCACATATCTCCATTAACACTATCAAGCTAAATCCCCTTCTTGTTCAACTACAATGTGAATGCCTATGAATTTCAATCGAAATTTTGAACTCTCCTTTTATGATAGAACATAAAAGAATGAACATTTGAAGCTTATTTTTTCAACATAACTTCTCAACTTGAAAGCACTGATTTCACAGAATGACCATTTTGATAATGGTGTATAGTCCACATACCAGAACACCAAAGCCGGCCAGAGCCTTCTGCACATCCTGATAAGGGAGAGACAGAAACCAGTCAGGAGAAAAGAAGAACGTCAGCATTCAAGGCTGGTCACAACCGGGTTACAGGTCAGGTGTTGACTGTCTTACCACTGGTGTTCCAGGTCTGCCGGGTGCCCCATCCTCTCCTGGGTCACCCTGTCAATAACCCCATATTATCAGTGTGTCAAGCACATCAAACCTCAATGATATGACACTCTCACTCTTATAGGGATACACTAGAAGAACTTACCGTTTCACCTTTAAGACCAGCCGGGCCTCTGTCCCCCTGGAACAAAGAAAAGTCAGAAAGTTAAAGACCAGACTGATTGGTTACTAATCGAGGGCAAACTCAGATCAATAAAGACAAATCTGACTTACTCTAGCTCCCAAGGCTCCTGGGATCCCAGGCACACCCTGAGGGACGGAGTAAGGGCAATGATTAAAAACCAATAGGGCTGCAGTAGTATACAGAGATAACACACACGTCACTGCTTTTTCATGTGGGGCGCTGCTAGGAATATGAAACCTCAAGGACAGTAGATCCACAGAAGAAAAAATATTTTGCACATCTTTCCTCTGCACCTATTTTTGTGTTGACGTTTCTGTCAAATGCCCTTTCTCAGGACAGTGTGCAAAACAAAAGGTGAAAATAAATAAGTGCAGAGGAATTCTGTGTAAGTAGAATGCCTTTCTCTTCTGTGAATGCCAAGCACCACTTGCTGGTTAACATTATTCCCAGCACAACACCCTGGAGAAAAAAACAGCCATGTTGCACAATAATATTCATGTGAGCAATGCAATCAACAGTAGCATGAGAACGCTGCAATGTCATTCACTCTCACCGGGGTTCCTGGAGGCCCCTGAGGACCAGGGATCGGTGCCGCTTCATGACCCTTGAAATACACAACCTGAGAGATACAGAGATAGAGAGACAGGTGGTGTGTGTGTGTGTGTGTGTGGTTGTTTGTTGATTGAGGTTGAGAGATATTGTTGTCACACCTATCACACCCATCCATTCAAAAACACTACTCAGTTATTTGAGAGAAAAAGGTTTGCATGGAGTGCTGCTCAGGTGCAGAAAAAGTGTCCTTCTGATGCTCTTCAGTTCATACTAGAGCATCGTTTAAAGAAGCTGAGGCACTCAGGAAGGTGATGCGTTAAAAAGCCTTTATTGGTACTTGACTATTCAATTATGAAGATTAAAAAACATTAATTTAACATTAAAAACCAACGCCACTACTCACTACTCACAACACTACTCAGTTGTTGCATCTAGTCCTACCTGTCCAGGCGGACCGATGCTGCCGGGTGCTCCGGCGGGCCCCGGTGGGCCAGTTGGCCCCACAGGCCCGATAAGGCCTCGGTCTCCTTTCAGCCCATCTCGACCCTGGGAAACACACACAACAACACAACTGAGGCTCGCTCTTCACATTGACGCTTCCCTCTGTGCTATAGTCAAGGATGAACTATGAAATCAAAGCAGGTGGCCGCTGCCTCCCCTCCACTGATGTTCTAGAGATAATTAATATAAATTTGCACATGAAACCAGCTCTCTGACATTTGGAGCCCCTCTGGATCCCTCTCAGAAGTGGCTGCCCCTTAAAGGCTAAGCTTGATCATTAGAGCCTTGTGAATTTATAAAGCTGCTTCGCACAGGGCTATTGATTCAGCAGTGAGCGGGAGTGTGATGGTAATATCAATTTGTCAAAGACAGCTAATAGATACACACTTGAGGAGGAAATTGATGAGGAAAAAAGAAGGGAGGAAAGCTAATGTGTAATACGATAAAGTCAAGGAAGGCAGGATCAATAAAGGAAGGGGTACAGGGAGAAAGACGAGAGGCTTCAGACAGAGAGAGGACAGAGTGTCGACACACACAAAGTTCAATGAGATTGAGGAGATTTGGCAAAACTGACGTCTCTTCCAGATGTTCCTGCTTCGCCTTTGTCGCCCTGTAGGTTAAAGACAACAGCGTTAGACAACAAAGACAACAAGGAAATAAGAAGCACAATCTTCAGAAACAATTTGCTATTTATGTTTTCTATTTCATACTTTGGTAAAATAGAGCTGAATAATGTATTGTTAGGGTCTTAGTTTTTGTTTGTTGTTTTTCCATAACATAATTATATCAATAGTCACAAAGATCTACTGTTTTTAATAGTCCATTTTTCATGACAGCATTCATCTGAGGACAACGATGCCAGAAACGTTTAATTCAACACATTTGTTAAATAAATGAGCTGTTGAAATAACCATAATAGCCACATGAATTTATGAGCTCAATAACATACAGTAACATAAACAAACCTTCCTCCCATCTTCACCTGGCACACCATCCTCTCCCTGCAGGACAAAACAAAATGTCACTCTAAAACAAACTCTACAGTAATAGACTGAATAATGGACACGCCGCTGTAGTAGCACTCAGATAAATCACTGCTGCTGCTTTGGTTGACGTCATACAGCGACATGTAGGCAGCCATTATGCAGCAGACCCCGAAATAAATGCCTGCGTTGCTTTTGATCAGTGAAAGTCACTCACAGGAAATGCAGTCAAATGGGTATTACAGAGAGAGAGAGAGAGAGAGAGAGAGAGAGAGAGAGAGAGAGAGAGAGAGAGAGAGACCATCGCTGTTGGCAAGACTCATACGTTCACAGAACAGGATCTAGGATGAACGTTTTTCATTCAAATCACTAATAAAATGCAGTTAGTTGGATGTCAGCAGGATGTTAGAGTATATCGGCTGAGAAAAGAGGGAGGAGTCACCATTTTGCCAGCAGGCCCGAGTTTGCCATCTTCTCCTGCTTTACCCTGAAACATAACAGCAATACTGATAAGACACACAGGAAGGAACATATGGTTTATAAAATATATTGAGGTAATAAATAAGAAATACAAGAGTGCGTGCGTACTGTACGTGCGTGTACTCACCGGTGTGCCTGGATTGCCTGGGGGACCGGTGGGGCCTGGGGGTCCTTGTTGCCCTCTAAGTCCTGGTATACCCTGGGGAAACACACCAACAAACCGAGTGAAGGATTAAATCTCTGATGACGAACCAACGCAACTTCTAACGAAACCAAACATATAAACTGTATCAACCAAGAAATATGGTCAGATTTGACTGTGAATCTTGAGGTAACCAAACACATCTGAGAAATGCTATCTAGTTTTACCCCTGTAGTTCAGCAGCAGCTGTGTTGCTGTGTACCTGCTCTTCAAAATACGATTCACCCAAACTGTCACTTCAGTTGAAACACTACAACTCACCTACCACTCAACAGCACTGTGAGCCGAGAATTTTTAGCACTTAGCATGCAAGACACAGAATTTCAAAAACATTTCAGCTTTCAAACAGATTTCCAGACACAGGCCTGTATTTTAAGCAATGGTCTTATATGAGACTAACACATTTTAGACCAGTCTACAGCCTCAACCTGTCTTCAGCTATAGTAGGTTTATGCAACCCAGGAGGAATGAAAATTGAACTTCAGCAGCTCCCCAGTGCCCTCTGCAGGACATGTACAGTGATTGCATAGAGATGACTGCAATATTGTGGCTGTTCCCAACAAGAGCAAATTGGTTAAACTGTTGCTTACCTATAACCCTTAGATAATGTGATCAGATTACAAAGTAAATAGTGTTAAACAACATATTAGCCCAGTAATTAGAAAAAGGATTACTTATAACTAATACTTGATAACCAGATTAAATTTTTTGAACAATCACAACCACATTAGAACAGGGATACTCACGTCTCTCCCTGGATCCCCCTGTTTCCCCGGGTCGCCCTGTAACACCAGGAGAAACATAAATATGTATTAGCATATTCACCACCTAGTGAGCGTCTATAATAGTGTGTTTCTGTAGTTTGGTGGAAAGGAGGCAGAAGCAGTCGTACCCTCTGACCAGCTGGTCCTGCTGTGCCCGGTTTGCCATCTAGACCAGCTCGTCCGTCTAACCCAGACGCTCCCCTTTCTCCCTGATCAGAGAGAGGTGTTAGGGTCAGATGAAGATCTAGAGCACTGGGAAGACTACATTCATGGTATGAGAACAGTTCAAACGTTGGCCTTGACGCTGTCTGCCAGCCCCACTGCGCTTCATCCCACTGGGAATCTGCAGAATAGGAAACAGAATCCGGTGGAATGAAGGACAGTGGAACCTGCCAGTCACCAGATGGGCCACTAGGTAAAAATGTGGGGGACCAGTCACACTGATGCAATTCAAACCTTGTCTCCAGGGGCTCCTCTCGCTCCTGCGTCACCCTAGAAAGATTTGAAGTGAAAGTGATGTGAATGTGGGTCAACATCAGTCAGACGTGCCAGTTTAGAGAATTGACAGAATTGTACAGTAGAGATGCAATGACAGACAGTAAACTCACTCTTGCTCCTGCCAGTCCCCGTTGTCCCTCGCCACCCTTTATCAACGAGGGGGAAAGAACAAATAATCAGAGAGCATCATGAGTCACATATATCAGAACAACAGGGAAAAGTGTCGGTGTGTATAAAGCTCCATACAGGCAGAGTTAGTGCTAAGAGAGGCTAACTCACTCGTAGTCCTGGGGGACCAGGAAATCCTGCCTCGCCTTTCTGCCCGTTGCCTCCATGTTCTCCTGGATCACCAGCGTCGCCCTGGGAATCAGAGTGATGGCAGACTTTAGAGACACAGAGAGAGCTTTTCTAATGGCGGTCCTTGGGTTTTTACCCATTTAACTTTTATTTTATAGGCGGCTAGTCGGGACATACTGGGGACCGGTCTGTTTTCTGCTGCTCATGCTAATATACTGTAGGTCTATTAGGTCTATGCAGTAAGTCTGAAACAATAGCAATGAGCTTGTAAGGAGGAGGAGGATACTGTGTGCATCAGTGCATGAACACATTCAGATTTAGAGCCCATTAAGACATCTAGAGGAACAATACATACCTTCTCTCCTTTTTCTGCTTTCAGCTGGGACTGGATGTCAGTCTGAGGAGGAGAGAGGACATATTTTATATAGTCCTTATTCCTTATTATGGTCAAAATATGGTTCTGGGTTTGCTTTGAAAAAAGCGGAGCATTACTGTATGGGTACACTTACCACCTTCACTGGTGGCCCTGGAGGACCTTGAGCACCCTTTGAGAAAAGTGTAAAATAACATGTGAACATCCAGAAATAGGAGATATAACATTTGATAAGCACTCTAAATAGAAAGGAGATGACAAACTTGGTCTCCTTTTTCTCCTCTTGATCCAGCAGGTCCAGGGCTGCCCTGTGATAGAACACAGATCAATACACATGCTAAATGTCCTGTCTTTCTCACCAGTACAAGAGCATATTGAAAAATCTGTCTGTTTGATGATAAATTAATGCATGTCTCACATTTCGTCCATGCTCTCCTGGGTCTCCCACGTCTCCTTTCTCCCCTGGTCGTCCTGGCTGTCCAGCAAGTCCCTGAAGGGGATCAAGAAGAATGTCTATTTAAATGCCAACACAGTAACTTGATACCGAACAGACAGAGAGACTTAAATCATAGAGAGTTAAAGTTTGGGTGTAAAGATGCATCACCAACTACCCTCAGTCCTCTTTCTCCTGCCTTCCCTGGAAGACCAGACTCCCCCTGGTGGGGCAACACAATTAAAACAGGAAAGAAAAAATACACATTAGAAGTTAAATCTATACACACAGCTTTTCTAAATGTCTGTTTTTTTCTGATGAAAGTGGATGAGTGACATCACAACACTAATATACTGGAATGGAGCAAAAGAGATGAAAGAGAGGAAATAGAGTAAGGAGTAAAAAAGACAGCAAATCCTAACTAATTAAATGGAGTAGGTGGGAGACAGGAATAGACAGAATAAAAAGAGAAAGATCAAGCCTTACGGGAGTGCCCTCATCACCCTTGTCTCCTTTCTCTCCCTATAAGACATAAGTAGAAATCTTTTGTTGCTTGGTGACAGTGAAGTTGAAAACAGTGAATCCAGAGCATCAGCTGGATAGACGGTCAGTGCTAACACATACGCAAACACACAGAAATGCAGTAGATGTGCAGTAGACAGTAGCAGAAATTGTATTACTTTTTACCTCTAAAGTGGCATCATTGGAATGAAATGCATGGTGGGAGAAACAGAATAAGGCTTAACAACCTGGTTTGATCTTTAGAGGTACTGATAGCAACAGGAGAGAAAGGAATGCGCGCACATCTCAGTGGTACAGGTGCTGGACCAAAAAGTGTATCTTGAGAAGAAATAATAAAGGTCCGCACACTGTTGAAAAGCTCCCAAACGTGGATTTATTGGCACAACGTTTCGGACATGTGGTCCTTCATCAAGGTGCAATTATTTCTTCTCAACTGATAGCAACATACAGGAATGGCTCTACAATAGTTACTGTAGTCGTGGTATCTATGGCATAAAAGCCAAACAGCACTAGAGGCTGTAGAGCTGCAGCACGCAGTAGAAGAACAACAAGACCTTGATCAAAGTGTTAAAACAAGATGCAAAGAGGAACCAGATCCTAGACGCAGCTCCGACCTGTTTCCCAGGGAGGCTGCTCTTTCCTGGGATTCCTGAGCGCCCATTCTCCCCCCTCTCTCCTGGTTCACCTTGGTCTCCCTGAAGCACATTAACAATATAATAAGACCAAAAAAATATATTAAATAAATAAAAAATATAATAAAAAATATATAATATTGTTTAATTTTATTTATTTATTATTTATTGTTTACATTTATTTTATTTTCACTGTGTTTTTGTATATTGAAAAAACTTCAATAAAAATGAAAGTTAAAAACAACAACAACAACAACAACAACAACAGCAATATAATAAGGCCAGCACTGGCACCACTGTAATAAGCTGCTTACTAAGGCAGAGTCAAAATGCAAATAAAGTGAAAGGCTAAAAGGCAGCAGGTCTCTCACCTTGGCACCCGGCCTTCCACTGATGCCAGCAAGTCCCTGAGGGAAGGAGCACATGTTTATGTATTTTCACAGTGCCAGTTTAGGTGGTTTGAGGGCATGACCTACACTGACAGCTGGCGCAGAAGAATGCTTCATGAATAATGGATGCCATTATCAGGCATATATCAAAGCAGTTGTAAATTTTATGGTGATGCAGTTTGCTGTCCTGATAAAGAGTGGTGTATTATGATGACCGAAGGCTGAGCTTACTCGATCCCCCGCCTCTCCTTTAGGTCCCGGCTGGCCTGGGGCTCCTGACCCCGGTGGCCCCTTACAGACAAATAGAAAGAAAAAATAATAATTTGAAATGTTAAAATGTAAACCACTTGTTGGGCCATATATATCTACATGCGTTCATAAACTCATGTACACACAAGTCCATAATTTTAGAGCATCATCACTCTGTGGGTACCAACTCACTTTTTCCCCTTTCTGTGCCGGCTCTCCCTTGTCTCCCTTCGGTCCCTCGGGACCAGACAGGCCCTGCTCTCCCTGTGGGAGAGCAAAAGAGAGGGAACCCATCAAAGTGAGGGATGGTGGTTTTAGTGAACAATGAACTCTGTTTAACATGATAAATTGTATGAAATGGGAAAGGGACAACCTACTTGTTCCCCTTTCTTCCCTGCAAAACCCGGACCCTGGATGTGTTGAATAATATAGAATCATTATCACAGACATCACCACCACTTTGTTATGGGCAGAAAGTACATGACCAAAATGAAAGGACAGATGAATGATTATACATATATTATAGTTTATCCAATAACTCACACTTCTGCCAGGCTCCCCCCGTGCTCCTTCATTTCCCTAGAAACAGACAGGTGCAGGTGTTCTTCAGATTAGATCATAAAGCAGTCTGTGATGGAACGACGTTCATATTGACCTGCTGCTTGTTGAATGATTACAGTTTGATTGAATCAATCTCACCTTTTCTCCTGCTGCTCCACTGGGCCCTGGTAAACCCTGATGACAAATGGAAAGACTCATCTATGAGACTCTCTATGCATCTACTAAAATAAACAAGACTAGGTCAAACCTACAGTAGTATGTGACTGGACCCAGGGCTGTGGTCGAGTCCAAGTCCAGATCGGATTTTAGATTTCAGATTGTATTTATTGACTAAAAAAGCATACGTATTTTTATTTATTGCCTAAAATAGAAGTGAGGTTTCTAAAGACATTTCAACCAAATTAGCATGTCTTGAGGACTAAATTAATTGTAGGCAACTTGTTTATTTGTAGTCCTGGAGAAATTTGTCATCTCTGTCTTCTCAGGTTAGAACTTTTCTGAAAACAGAACTATTTTTGTTACACACACACCCTGTGAAAAACTCCCGAGTACCAAAATTAAAAATCCCCCCCGCACACAACCGTTACCACTACTCAACATGTAGTATGACTAGCACATGTAATGAAAAATCAAAATGATAGACTGATGTCATTAGCCAGTGCTAAATGCTACAGTAGGTCGGCCACTCACCCTCAACCCTGATGGTCCTGGGAGTCCTGGCTTCCCCGGGTCCCCCTGAGAGATACATTAGTCAGATAACAGCACATAATCCCTTCAAGGAAATACA